>CALNHX010007253.1:0-76766 GCA_940337035.1 Agriotes lineatus
AGGTTATTTATGCACCATCTAACGATCTAACATGGGTGGCGGAATAAAAAGCCGTGGAAAAAAAACCCGGGGTATAAAAAGCCGAGAAAAAAAAATCCGCGGAAAAAAAGTGGAAGGGAAAAAAAGCCGATGGTATAAATATTTATAGTATTTAATACTTAAATACCTCAAGCAATTGAATTCCTTGTTTGTGTGTATGTGCCAACAAATCCTGAAAGATTACCAACATTTGCTAGAAATTTGTGTAACTTCAACAAGGATCATATTCACCTTACAGTTCCACATTAGTATTTTAGTAACTTCAATAGTCTTAAATTCGTGGCAATTTTATTTTTATTAGATGGAAGGTCAAACTTGTTGCTCAGTTCCATACAAATGTGTACATTTCCCCAGTTCAGCATAAAAATAATTTGTATTGTGTTGTTTGGCCCATCAGCCGTAACTACAATGTTAAGCTTGAGACAGAATCTCCATTTAATTTTAATTCCGTCTAATGACCTTTCAAAAACGGATTGATAAAGTCCACAATGTTAATGATTTGCGATTTGTGGAAACTTTAGAGATGAATTTCTTTAATGTGTACCTCAATAATCCCAGCAGTAATGTTATTATAGAACCTATAAAGTCAAGGAAGACTTGGAAATCGTAAATTCCTGTTTAACCCTCAAATTACACTCTTGAACTTCAATTTTTTAAATGTATATTGAACCAACTAATACAAAAAAGCTGCTTTTATTCTAAAGATAGGTAAATGATTAACAGTTCAAGTGTATTGATTATTTACAGCAAAATTTTAACGTGATTGCAGCATTTATTTAGCTAGTTTTTTATAAAAAAATTAAATCATGGCAAGTTGTTTGACATCACAATACAATTTCTTCTTCTATAAATTTTGTAAATAGTACAGATTCTTTACAAGCAACAACAAGTATATACAGTAATTGTAATTTTATGTTTATTAGTGTTTTGTAGCTAGTAATTAATAAAATATCTTTTCATTCATAACTTTGCTAGTTGTAAAAATAAACGTATCATAAGAAGGATAGAAATAGCCCTATCTGAGCAAGTACAACGTTTCATTTAATTCGCTTTACGAGAAAGCTATACATCACTTCTTGCAGAAAGTATTAACAGGATAATACTTCTGTGCTCCAAAGGGTTGACAGTCAGCTTTCTCATCAGATAAGCAAGCAAGTGCTTCTTTTAAAAATACCAAGGGACTATTCCATCAATTCAAGAAATTATAATTTCAATAGCATCCATTATGATGAAAAAACCAGGTATATTATGAAATTGGACGATATTCATCCGCAATTTGCAAATAGCTATTAGCAGGAACATTTGCAATCTCAAATACCGATGATGTCATAAGCCTTCTTCTTCTTCTTCTTCCTGTAGCTCCTAAGGAGCGAAGGGCGCCCAAGGGCGTTTCTAAAGCAAGGTGGATGGCAGGGTTGCTAGGCCTGCGCATCGTTGATTTGGTCCGTTGTTGTTGATATTTTTTGTACCAGATTCCTCCATTTATTTTTGTCCTGTGCTATAAATTTAGCTTGTCCCCATGACATGTTTTGTAGTTGTAGGTCCTTTAAAACAGTTCTTTTCCATGTGTCCCTCGGTCTACCTCTCTTTCGTTTTCCTTGCGTATTAAAATCCAGGCCTTGTTTTGTAATGTTACTGTTTGGTTTCCTCAGTGTATGGCCTATCCATTCCCATCGTCTTCTTTTAATTGTTGTTTCAATCATTTCCTCTTCTGAGATTGTCCATAGTTGCTGGTTTGTTATCCTTTCCGGCCAGAATATGTGATGTATATGTCTAAGGCATTTGTTTATAAACACTTGTAACTTATTCACCATTTGTTTATTAATTGACCAAGTTTCCGCACCGTATAACAGTACACTTTTAACATTAGTATTAAAAAGACGTAGCTTTGTTGTTGTTTTGATGTTTTTTGTACTCCAAATTTTCTTTAACATGTTGAATGCAGATTGAGCCAAAGCTATTCTTCTATTTATGTCTTTCTGTGTACCCCCATTAGCGTCCAGCATGCTGCCTAGGTAGCAGAATTTGTTGACCTTTTCTATACTACGTTCACCGAGTGTGATATTTGTTTCCTCTTGGTTTCCTGTTGTAAGTATTTTTGTTTTCTTCTCATTTATTTTTTCAAAAAAAAAAGATATCATAAGCCCAATAACAAATAAATATCAGCACGCAACACCGAAAATTAGATAGATAGATGAAGATATTCCAATTAACATCGAATTTAAGTATTGAAAATGTTATTGTAATTTTGGTAAAATATCTTGAATATTTTTTGCTATAAAATTACGGAAAGTTTGTTATAAGTTATATATATTGCTATGTTATGCTAGCTGATAAATTTATTTAAATTATCGTATTACTATTTTGCCCTTTATTTTTAACTTTCAATTCAAATCCGTATTTTACAATATTATTAATGAAACTCTCTCAGGTGGTTCGCAATATCTAGTAACCCAATGATTGACTTGTCAAATTATCTTTGTTTAATTGCCAGTTCATTGACTTAAAAAAAAATTGACACCTAACGTCAAATTAATCAAAATTCAGAACGAATATCAAGGTTTTTACAATAAGATCTAATATGCAATTCTTTTACCAATCTCTTATGTAAGTATGAAATTCAATTATATTTTTATACCTTCTTACTAGTTATAACTTTTTAAATGTTTCATTTAACCTTTTTAAAACACAAACCTGATTTAACACTTTGCTTGTTAATACTGCCAAAATCCTTCCAAGCTGGATCCTCACTCCGACTGCACTCAAACACCTGCTGGGTCCTTATCCAAACTGCATCACCTGCGATGAATGTAAACTCCCAGCATCACCTTATTTCCATCCACTTCAAAACTTCCACATCCTATACTGGATTCCTGTCGTTGTCCCCTGCTGCTGTCAACTTCAAGTATCCTAGCTCCTGTACTGGATTACTGCGGCTCCGATCCCTCTCTGGTAAGTGTCAGCATAAATCTTGTTCCAAATATGAATTTGTCTCTTTTTTAGATGGTCCTACGTCTTCAATGATACCCACAGGTTTCCCAAAAACAATTCGCTGCACGTACTAACCTCTTGATTGTGGCTTGTATTCCATTTCTAATGTAGTATCAATAATATCCTCACTCCAAAGCTTGTCCCTTTATTTCTTGTTTTTAATATTTTATTTTTATGTTTCCACCTCGAAGATTTTGCTTTTAACCCATATAATTTGCATCAACCATAACATTTACAAATTATACAACATTTATTAATGTTTCTTTATTAGAAAATCACACCCATATCAAATTATGTATACATTTTTGAGTTGTTTTTTTAGTAACTAATTAAACAAATTACCAATTATTACTACTAGACACGATTCTTGCTGCCTCCTATATACATTTTTTTTATATAATCAAAACAGATATTTTATTTTAATTATCATAACAGCCCAGATAGCACAAGGACATCCATACAACATCCAATGGATGTCCTTCTTGGACATTGCGGATGTTCAGTGGACATCCATTTTAGGTCCTGTGGACATCTCATGGACATCCATAGAATGTCCATTTGTCACAACCTTGGACATCCACAAAACATCCTTAATGGACATCCATAAAACATCCTTGCAGATATTTATGGACGTCCATAGTATGTTCAATGGATGTCAATTAAATTTTATGGATACCCGATATACGGCCGATTTAAGGAGATAACGGGATTATCCCCAATAAAAAGCATTGAAATAAATTACAAAAATTATATATTGAACAAAAATGCTAAGAATACAAAAACCTAGGTATAAAGAAAAACATACAATCAACCTTAACATTTCTAGATAAATACCACTTGATCATTAAAATATTTGGTCAACTGTTGCCATGAAAAACCAAAGTAGATACTTAAATGTCTTTTAGATTAGTTTACAAACCTGCAATTAATTAACTTGTCATTTTGACATAATGAATTTATGGTACGGAGATCGAAAGTAAACTGAATTGCGGAAACCAATGAAAAATACAAGGAATATCCTATATTGCGCTTCATAAACGTGCACTTGAACTACGGTTAGGTGTATTATTAGTTTGCAATGTAACACCATTGCGAAAATACGATTCTAAACAAACTGTTTTGTGCTCTTTTGCCAACATTTTCGAACAAAATAGATACTTCATGGTATTTTACTGAAGATTTCGAAAATATATTTAAACATCAAATAAAATTTTGACAGTTCTACAATATGTAAACTAAAAGCATACTATAAATTAGACAAGTTTTAATGTTATCAATGGCTCCCGCTATCAAGTTTATTTTCGATGTCTCGTATAAGGTAAGACATGCAGACAGTTCATATTCAAGACTTGACCAAAAATTTTAATGACGGTAGGTATAAGAATTATATTATTTTTCATCGTTATGGCTGTTTACTTTTTGTACTTTCTTAAGTTCTAAATCCGCTCGTTCTTTGGCCCGCCTCAACCAATTCTTCCCTGCATTTTCCAAGTCCTTCGAAGTTGCATCTTTTTGACATTTTAGTCCAGAGCCTAAACAGAAAAAATTAATTAGTTTACAATGTTACACGCAACTTTCATAGAACATGTTGACATGCAGAATGGTGTCATAATTAATTTTGTGAAATTTAATCAAAATTAGCGAAGATTTTCAAAACTTCACAAAACATGTAGTTCAATTTTTAATATGAAAATATGTGTATAAAATTTATTACGAATCAGTAATTGGCTAAGCCCCATATATCTACTATATATAAAACTATTTTTAAGTTAATGAAAACGCGAAAAAAGCGATATATGCATTATAGGACATATAAAGAACATCCAGTGGATGTCCAACATGGATATCCGTTTTGTCTCCATAGACGGATATCCACTGGATGTCCATTACATATCCATGGACATAAGGACGTCAAACGGACTAAAAATGAATATCCATAGGATATCCTGTGTTATATGGGAGATACATTTTAGTAGTAACCTTGGTATTTATTCCTATTCAGAATTTTCTTATTACAGATTAAGTTTGAGTAATCAATCATTATGCTATTATTTTACTAACCAATAATAAGAAAGTTAATTTCATTATACTTTAACATGTATTTAGATCCATTAATTTGCTTATATCTGACTTCCAAATTTATTTGACTAAACTGTTTCTTTAGTATTCATTTTTAAATTATCAAAGAATATAGTGTATCATAACATAATTCCTCAATTAAGAAAAACATTTTTAATAAACTCGTTTTATTTCAAATGTATTTTCTTAATTCGTTATTTAATTAATAAATTTTGTAGAACCCATCTAAATATCCTATTATCTAAATTAATAACAATCAACACCTATTTACATCTATCTATTTTAAAATTACTATAGAAACGAAATAATTAACTTTACCAACCAACAACATTTTATGCAATATTTACAGATTTTCATGTTTTCTAAGTTTTCGTTATATATGGGTAAATCATTGTAATATGAAATCTTCCTCTAATTCGTCCATCTGTATCATTTATTAATTCATTCCTTACTTGTTCTCTTAATGCAAATGGAATAGGATAAGATTTGCTATTAAAACCTTTCGTTTCGTCAACCTGCAACTTATGAATGTATTTCTGTGCTTGTCCTACCTTTTCATTAATAATATCTTTATTTCTGTTGATTATTTCTAGTATTCGGCCTTCATATTGCTTATTATTTTCAGCTATTTTCAAATCATTCAGCAAAACCCCCTTATAATTATTATCACTCTGTATATCACATATTACATTATTATTAATTATTATACCTTCCTTATACTTCATTGTATCTCCAATTCTATCTAATTGAACACACTTATTTTCTCGGCTGACACTATTGGTACAGTTCCAAGATTTTTTTACCCCTTTTAAATGAATACACTTTTGTGTTCCATCAATATGAATCCCTAATTGCTGAATTACATCAATTCCTAACACCATATCGACAGTGAGACCTTTTATTATAAACAATCTAACAAAATCTTCCCATTGATTTATACTTATCTTTACATTTAACACTCGGTTTGTGGTTGATATCTTTCTTTTGGTTGCTGATAGCAAATCTATTTT
Organism: Agriotes lineatus; assembly: GCA_940337035.1. NCBI lineage: Eukaryota > Metazoa > Arthropoda > Insecta > Coleoptera > Elateridae > Agriotes > Agriotes lineatus. Next base: position 6,120 of record CALNHX010007253.1, read on the forward strand.
ATTTACTTTAATTATATTCTTGTACAGGACATCTAAATTATTTAAAATTACTTCCTCATTTATTAAAGATGTGATCATATTTCATAATAGAATACTGTCTTCTTTTTAGTAGTACAATGGCATCATCTATCTTTTTATATTTAATATTCATAACTATTTCAATGCTAAAATACTTGTAGTTCTTCATAAAAAAAATTTTTTAATTACTATTTACATATTTACAAGTTCCGAGTTTCCTTTTGTTATCTTAATACTCTTTTAAAAGTATTTTCAGTAGTCTTTTGAACATCCTTGTCTTCTTTAGATGCTTGTTTTAATTTTCTTAATTTCATTCCTAACCTTGGTACTTCATTTTGTCTCAGCTTTTCTTTTAACTTCTTTGCTTCCTCCTTTAGTCGTCGTTTAACTGTTTCCTTCTTTGTTTTCTTCTTATTTTTATTGACATTAACTATATAACCTCCTGTAATTCTTCTTATTTTATAAAATCTATTACATCTTCTTAAATTTCCATTTTGAATTCCCGTGCCTTCTTGTATTTTCTTCAATGAATCTTCTACCTCTTTTAACTTGGTCGACTGACTTTCTTCTAATGAGTTCACTCTGCTTTTATTATCTTTAATTTCTTCTTGCATCTGATTACTTTGACTTTGTATGTGCTTTAACTTTCCATCTAACTCTTCTTTATCCTGTACTGACTTAGTTTCCATAATCTTTGTTAAATTTTCTTCTATCTCTTTGCGTTCCTCCTGTCTTTCTTTTCTCACCTCATTCTTGAGTTCCTCCTTATAACTTCCTAATGTTTCACTCATCTTATTAATTTGTGCTTGCAATTCTTGCTTATTCTTGATTTGCACCTTATTAAATTCTTCTCTTAATCCCAATATCGATTCTTCCATCCTTTTTGCCTGTTCTTTTTGCTCCTCAATTGCCTGTTGCAAATCCTTTTTCAACTCTGCTGTATCCTTCTTGCTTATCTCAGCATTTTTCTCAATTTTCTCCGCAGTTTTCTGTATTGACTGTAGTAATTCTTTCTTCGACCTGTTTTCCCTTTCCTCAGCTTCCCTATTACTTTGCTGCATCATTCTTTCCATTGACTGTAATGATTGCATTTGCATTTGCTGCATCATTCCCATTATTTGTTTCATCCTGTCATCTTTTGCTGTATGTTCTTCCTGTAACCTTACCTGGTCTCCTTGTACTTCCATTTCTAGCTGTCCTTCTTCACCTTCTACTCCTGCGCTACTCGCCACTACTTCCATCTGTTCTGGTCCTTCTTCTTTCTCTTCTTCCACCTTCTTGCCTTTCCTTGTAACCCTTTTATCTGCCATCTTTCAGTTAAATTGTTTAAATATACCTATTTTTTTTATTATAACCCTTTATAATGAATCGTATATCTTTATATTTGATTTACCAATTGAATCCGTTATCCAATACTTTAGTTACTCAAATTAAATGTCCTATTCTGTTACTCTATTTTTTTTTTTTAAAGAACTTAGTTATGATACCCTTTTACCTTTTTACAATTCTGTTCTTTTATTCGTGATTGTTAATTACAAATTAACCATAAACCTGGTTTATCAGCTATATTCAAATAAACGGGTTTGATTGTATTTTCTAATCTTAAGTTTGACTTTTCAATTACCTGACATTGACAAGCTACATCAATTTGCTATGCCCTCTCGTTGCGGCGCCATAAAATTTGCTATGTTATGCTAGCTGATAAATTTATTTAAATTATCGTATTACTATTTTGCCCTTTATTTTTAACTTTCAATTCAAATCCGTATTTTACAATATTATTAATGAAACTCTTTCAGGTGGTTCGCAATATCTAGTAACCCAATGATTGACTTGTCAAATTATCTTTGTTTAATTGCCAGTTCATTGACTTAAAAAAAAAATTGACACCTAACGTCAAATTAATCAAAATTCAGAACGAATATCAAGGTTTTTACAATAAGATCTAATATGCAATTCTCTTATGTAAGTATGAAATTCAATTATATTTTTATACCTTCTTACTAGTTATAACTTTTTAAATGTTTCATTTAACCTTTTTAAAACACAAACCTGATTTAACACTTTGCTTGTTAATACTGCCAAAATCCTTCCAAGCTGGATCCTCACTCCGACTGCACTCAAACACCTGCTGGGTCCTTATCCAAACTGCATCACCTGCGATGAATGTAAACTCCCAGCATCACCTTATTTCCATCCACTTCAAAACTTCCACATCCTATACTGGATTCCTGTCGTTGTCCCCTGCTGCTGTCAACTTCAAGTATCCTAGCTCCTGTACTGGATTACTGCGGCTCCGATCCCTCTCTGGTAAGTGTCAGCATAAATCTTGTTCCAAATATGAATTTGTCTCTTTTTTAGATGGTCCTACGTCTTCAATGATACCCACAGGTTTCCCAAAAACAATTCGCTGCACGTACTAACCTCTTGATTGTGGCTTGTATTCCATTTCTAATGTAGTATCAATAATATCCTCACTCCAAAGCTTGTCCCTTTATTTCTTGTTTTTAATATTTTATTTTTATGTTTCCACCTCGAAGATTTTGCTTTTAACCCATATAATTTGCATCAACCATAACATTTACAAATTATACAACATTTATTAATGTTTCTTTATTAGAAAATCACACCCATATCAAATTATGTATACATTTTTGAGTTGTTTTTTTAGTAACTAATTAAACAAATTACCAATTATTACTACTAGACACGATTCTTGCTGCCTCCTATATACATTTTTTTTATATAATCAAAACAGATATTTTATTTTAATTATCATAACAGATACATTTTAGTAGTAACCTTGGTATTTATTCCTATTCAGAATTTTCTTATTACAGATTAAGTTTGAGTAATCAATCATTATGCTATTATTTTACTAACCAATAATAAGAAAGTTAATTTCATTATACTTTAACATGTATTTAGATCCATTAATTTGCTTATATCTGACTTCCAAATTTATTTGACTAAACTGTTTCTTTAGTATTCATTTTTAAATTATCAAAGAATATAGTGTATCATAACAATATCATCATAATCATCATAATCATAATCATCATAATCATAATCATAATCATCATCATCATAACTCTATAATAAAGCAGAACACTGTCCAAGGTCAAACATATCAACTCCTGGTCTATGTGCAGTTAGGTATTGTGGGCGTGGTCTTGATATTTTCTAAGAGCCAGTAATATGGAAGGAGAGAACAATTAATGCTCTTGTTAGGGCCTACACACATTTTTTACATTACACAGGAATGTTTGTACTATGTACACATAAATATTAAATCTGCAAATAACCTAAATTCGGAGCTTTGTACAAAAATATGGTTATAAACTTTTTGCAAGTGGACTTTACTACCTCTAGGAAGAAAAGGCGTTGTGCATCACGTGACCACAATTCGAGGTTGGAGGTAAAATAACCTAAAATTGTAATGTAAACATTACGGTAACCGTAGTTTCGGAGTGCTGTACTTGCAAAAATATTTAGTTTTTTAATTAGAATTGGCTGCCAAAGGATTATTTAAATATTTTTATTGCCATAAGTGTTTATTTGTTCAGTTTTTAAAATGCCTTCGTTCTGTATGGTGGTAAAGTGTGGTAGTAATGCAGCCAGGGATGCACCATTGGTTCGTTTCTTTAGGTAAATAAGTATATAAATTAAATAGTTTATTTCACGATCTGTATTGTTTTCTTTATTATGATTTGATATTTTTTACAGAATTCCTTCAATTTTCACCAGTGGCAGAAAAGTTTCCAAACTCTTGCAGTTACGGAGAAAAAAATGGATTGCTGCAATCAAGAGAGACGATTTGACAGAATCAAAACTTAAATAAGGTCGTGTATGTTCACTCCATTTTCATTCTGGTAAGAAATAGTGAGTAGTAGCGAAAAATTTCGAATTTGTAATTTAAATGACTTCCTCTTCAGAAAAACCGGCTTCTTTGTTTGACCAAGACAACCCCGATTGGGTACCCACAAAATGTATGGGCCACACAACATCCCTCCAGGTGAAATTAACAGTTAGATTTAAAAGACTGAAAGATCGTGATGCTAAGGTATGTATCGATTGATTTTAGTGCTCGATTTTGTGCATGTTAGTACTGAATCTGAATGCTATACTTTTTATATTTGAAAGTAGGTATTACAGTTTTAATTGATTACAGACTAAACAAATACCTATTAATCCACCAGAAGACGTAGAAGAAAGTATGGATGTTGATGTTCCAGCGGAGATCACCCACGAGCAGCTTCAATTTGGGCTTCGTAAAGCAAATGAAGAAATTGATTCGTTAAGGGAGGAATTAAAAAAATATAAGTTGGACCAGGACTATTTCAAAAATAGTGATAGTAATACATTATATTATACAGGATTTCCTGAATATGTATATTTAGAAAATGTCTATAAAGTAGTAGAGCCTTACCTTTCAGGACAAGGCAGTTTGACAAAATTTCAACAATTAGTGTTAGGTTTAATGAAATTAAGGCTAAATTTAGCGTTTACTGATCTGGGCAATAGATTTCAGTGCCACCGTACAACAGCGGCACAAACATTTGAAAGGGTTGTCGAAATTCTTTATTGCAGACTAAAGTGTTTTATACAATGGCCAAGCAGAGAGGATATACAAATGAATATGCCCAGTTCATTTAAAAATGTTTTTAAGTTACGCACTACAGTGATAATTGATTGTTTCGAGGTTTTTATTGAGAAACCCTCAAATCTAGAGGCAGCTGCAAAAACTTGGTCTCAGAAGCACCATCACACGATGAAATTTTTAATAGGCATTACTCCGCAAGGAGTTATAATGTTTATTTCAAATGCGTATGGGGGTCGCGCAAGTGATAAGTTTATCACTGAAACCTGTGGCTTTCTCGACAAATTAATGCCGGGCGACTTAGTCGTAGCTGATCGAGGTTTTGCCATAGAAGATTCAGTTAAAATCTATTGTGCAGAAGTACAGTGCCCTGCTTTTAAAAAAAAAGAAAACAGTTGAATGCTCTAGAGGTAGAATCGACAAGGAAATTAGCAAGCGTACGAATTCACATCGAGAGAGTTAAATTAAAATTTAAAATATTGCACGAAATTTTCCCTTTAGTAGCCCTGAAAAAGGGGGACGATGATTTTGCATTTATTGATAAAATAGTAGTGGTTTGTTCAGTATTATTAAATTTGTGTCCTGGAATTGTTCCACTTGACTAAATATTTCAAATAAAAAACTGTTAAAAGCAAATTATTTTTATTTAATTCCAACAAATAAATACTAATATAATAGCTATTATAATACCTTACATATTACTTAGCTCACAAAAAAGCATTACATTTCATAAAATCTGTATGTTAAACCTACAGAAAGAGTTATAAATGTTTATTTGCAAAACTTGCAAATCCACGGATTATTATCAGGTGTTGTTTTTAAACCTAGGCAACTCAAATGGTACCATTCGATTTTGCAGAACCCGGAGTCGCACCCTATCATTGGCGTTTTCTCATCGTCTTCTTGCCGACACACACAATACAAAACTTTATTTGGATCGGCTTGTAGCAATTCTGCAGCACCATTTGTTTCGTCCTCTGATGTTGTTAGAACAACTTCATCATATAACTCTACAGGACATCTTGCATCTTCCCAGTCATTGTCCTGCTTTTCTACTTCTGCTTCGTCTGCTTTTGTTTCCGCTTTTGTAAAATACTTTCCCAGTACCTCAGGAAAAAGTACTTTAAAAAACAGATTTTTTGCTTTTTCGCTTTCACGTTCCCAAAATACGCTGTTGAATTGGATTTTGGTGAAAGTACAGTTTTCCTTACTCCACGCAAGTAAATAGCAATAGTCTACTTTCGTAAGAGCAAGTTGCATTTGCACCTGATAATAATAGGCATGGTCTTCTGAAACTGTCACTTCACCATCCTTAAACTTCAAAAAAAAATTCTTTTTCTCTTCCATCAATTCAATTACACCACTATGTCTTGCACAATATAGGCATTTCATCTCGAGAAGACCCATACCACAACAATCGCATTGTACAACTGCATCTGGAGATGCACCAAAATATGGGTAATTGGAATTTATGAACAAATCCATCTTGTCCGCTCCAAAATTTTCATGCGTCTCCTGCATTTTTTTAGTAAAATCAGCAACGGCTTGCACCTCATGTTCGCATCCATACTCTAGGGCCTTCACCTTTAATTTATATTGAGAGGGATAGCAGATGGACTTGATTACTGACATGGATGGCTTATCCACGGAGGTCCTGCAACAGCTTTTAAATTTAGAAGCTGTCACTCTTCCAGCTCGATACAAAAACCAAGCTCTTGATTTGGACTGCAGTCGTGTTTCCTTTTCAATATTTCTGCAGTCTAGGTTGGGTACCGACAGATCTGCGGACAAACCTGAAAATTGTTACATTAGGTAAATGTTATTCTCATTAAATTTAATTAAATTACAGACAAAAAATGTATTTAACTATAATTACCTATTTCTTGCAGTTCACGTAATGTTTTGTTCTCGTGCTCCTCCTTATAATGTACCATAATCGTAAATTTTTTCTTGTATTCAATTTCAGCATAAATCCGCTCAGAAAAGGGCTTCGTGACGGTATGCAGTACCGAACCTTGAGAAGTGTTGGCCAAATTTCGAAGTAAATCGAATTTCTCATCTTCAGTCATTGAGGGTACAACTGTTCTCTCCTTGTCTCTACATCGCAGAGGTTGATCGTGCCCAACTTTCTTCTTTTTTGCAGTTGCAAAGCCCAAGTCCACCCCACGACTTGGATCGGCAGGCTTATTTGTTGGGGGCATCCAATATGCCGTTTTACCCGTGCAACTAACTTGCTCCAACTTCCTCACAGCTTCCTCTAGACAAAATAGCACTGCTGCCACATGTGTACAGCTTTGACCAAGCCCAGCAACTCAGTCGCAATGCGCAGACACAATTTCACCGTCCTTCTTCGCAATTATCCACGGCAATAGCAACTTCTCTCTTAGACGTTGAGAGTGCAACACCTACAACAAACAATATAGTTAAGTACATAATTATCATTATAATATATTAAATTCTTACGTTTCCTAATACAAGCACGCAACACCCAAAGGTTTTCACGCAAATCTTTACCCAGCCACAAGCTGCCTGATTATATGCCTCGAGACTTTTGTAGGCTTTCATTTGTTCACATGTATATGCACTTTTGGCGTACACTAAATAATTAAATAAATCCGGATAAAAAACTTTCGGGAAACTTTCAATCTCGGTCGAGCAATCTTCTAATGCGATTAAGTAAGGATCAACTTCAATTGTTGATATTTTCGACATGTATCTATCTCGGTGTGCTTCCTCGAGGGTTAAATAATAATTGCTCAGCTCCATTTTCTTCCCCTTTCAAAAAATTGCGTTTATTTAAAATAGAAGTTGGCCATGTATGCTGGAGAATACCTACCCACTAATAATCTCTTTCTTCAATAACAACACCTTAGTTCTTAAACAATAATGTCACTATATAATATTTCTAACACTACTAACCACTATTAACTACACTTAAAACTGTTAAAATAACTTTAAAAACGCTAAATCAACAAACAAAACAATACCACGCGACGCAACTCCAAGCATAAAAATCTGGTGTGATACACTCACACAACTTCCTTTTACAGTGTTCTTATAATTAGTCAAAAATTTCATTTTTAATTTTTAGCCATTTGTCAAAAATTACAAATACTACAAAAACGGTACAAAATAGAGCGTTAGTTGAAGAGACAAATTTTCTCTAGAATTTTAAGGTGAATTCAAAAATGTAATAATATACCGGGTGTTTTATTTAAAATGGGAGTTAATAAAAAAAATAGCAAAAAAAAACAAAAGAAACCCACTTTAGAAGTATTCAACTGGAAAATCACCTATTTCACATCAATACACATTAAAAATGTAGTAAAAATGTAAAGTTTAAAAAAAATCGTTGGAGGTATTCAACTGGAAAATCACCTATCTTTCATCAATATAAATTAAAAATGTAATAAACATGTAAAGTTTGAAAAAAAATTGTTTTAAGAGTTGTTTTTGAAAAATTTTCTTCAAAAGCTTGCTGTCGCATCTAGATAGTACACAAAACTTATTTATGAAGTTTCAACGCCATACCTCTTTTCGTTTTTGAGATATTCTGTTCACAGACAGACAGACACACATACACAGACAGAATGACAGACCAATGAACAAAAATATGTATTTTGGGTTCAGGGGACTTTAAATCTGTGGAAAACTCAATTTAGAATTTTTGGGGTGAACCCAATACTTCCTTTCGTAAGAGGAAGTAAAACTCTTAAAATCTTGGACAATGTGCAGCTAAGAGTTTATCATTTTCGAGAGATAGTATTTTAAAGACGGAGTTCTGTTTTCCAAAATTTACGGCTGCATTATCTGCAGACAATGCTGATATTCTATTACTTGGAAGATTGTGCTTTTTCAAAGAGCTAAAAAATTTTGTCAGCAATTGCTTTTGCTGACGAAATGAAGTCGTAATACATGAAATAAAGGGGGGAAATAAATTTACCCTCTATCGGGAAATGTTATGTCCCGGGCGATACCAACTCGGGACCGGAACATTGGTCATCAAACACGGGACTGTCCCGGGTAAATCGGGACGGGTGGTCGCCCTAATGTTGATTCACACACCACTTATAAGAACAAGACACCAAGCCAAATAAACAATATACCAAGACAAAATTACAAAAGCGACTGAACACCAAGAACTTTAAGCAATAATGTTGCTGATATCAGGTTGTTTTACAAGTGGGGTTGATTACCTGAGTTTTTGGAATAGGAATTAGACACTTAAATACGTATACAAATTATCCATCATAACAATAAAACATAATATTTCCTTTATATTTGGGATATTCCAAAAGCAGATAAGTACTTAATTGTCCCTATTTTCAGAAAATTGTAGGTTTGTCTAAATATAGTGCTTTTAGAGATCAGCAAATTCCAGGAATTTAGTTTTTAGAAACTGTCCCAGTGACATTTCCACTAACTGGATTTATAGCATTGTAACAATAATTAGCATTTAATCCTAGAGAAATAATAAACCGTTGGTATAGAATGAAAACAGTATGGGTAAAAGTGAGGACAGTCATGGTTGCTCAAAGAGCCGCACTTCCCGGCCGATCAGATGGCGCCACTTGTAGAGTTTGCCTTGCAGTGATCTATATTATTTACCGGACATCGCTCTCCTGTCAGTCATTATTCTTACCCCTAGAGAAATAAGACTTGGTTTATTATTTCTCCAGGTTCTTAACCAATTTAAAATGGTTAAAATTAACTGCTGCGTGCCAAACTGCATCCCTGAGAGGAACCACGGTCGACATCGATTTATACATCCTGAAAAAAACCCTGAATTATACTCCAAGTTGTTGCATGCAATTGGTAACAGAAAGCTTTTTACCCTCAATAAAAACTATGTTTACGATAACTTTCGGGTATGCGACAAACATTTTGTCAAAGAAGATTTTGGCCCAAATAATGTTGTAAAAAGAACAGCGTTACCAAAACTATTTTTGCCAGTTAGGTAGGTGTATACATAACGCATGTAGGTAGTTTTTTGGGGTAGTTGCAGAGCAACAAAGTTCATCCCTGATAGAAGTGGCACAACATCTTACTGCAGATTTTTCAACCAGTATGCCAGGTGAGTTAAGGTTATTTTTTTAAGTAGCTGAATGTGGCATGCTATTTTTTCCTAGCAGTTATGCCCCAGATCGAACGAGAATATTCACATAGCATCCCGCAGGGTGAAATTCTTGAGCCCCAGCTAGGGGCAAGGCCTACGGCAGTACTTCGATTAGAGCATCCTGGGGAAACTATGGAGTTTGCTTGTATTACACCAGGTGCAGTATTGAACACTGAGGCAGAGAGTATAACACCTCGTCCTCAAACACCAATATTACAAACAGGTAAATTTGCAACAGTTTGAGACAAAATACAGCTTACCTCAAAATGTTGGGAAACTCTTGACCTTAGTTTACCTACGATAAAATATGCTGCTTTAAGGCAGCTTATCTAGTATGAGGATGTGCTGAAAAGTTCCAGGCTTTAAATAGAAAGAAACGTGCTAGCGAAATATGAAACATTTTATTCAACGTACTCCCCCCTCAAGCTAACACATTTAGCACAACGCTTCTCCAGTTTTCTTAACCCCTCCAAATAGAAGTGGGACGGTTGTCCCTCCAAAAACGCCTCCGTAGCTGCGATGACTTCCTCATTGGAGCCAAACTTGTTATGCCTAAATTTATATATTTATACCTATTATTTGTGCACCAAATTATGTAATTATTTTTGTAGTTGTTAGTGTCCTATAAATGGAGATTTTTTTGTTGGACAATAAATCAACTATTATATTATGTCGTTTTTTTTCTTTTGTTGACTGTTAGCCCAAGAATAGCGTCGAGTAATTATACCTTGGTCACAAATTGTTAATATCAGTACCCAAGGAAGTGAAAACCAAAGCTGCCATGTGAAAACGATCTTGATAAACCAGCATGGACCAATACGATGATTTATGGATTTCTATGATTATCACTGATTGTCTCATGCTAGGTTATCAAATATCAAATTTCAATAAACAGTATAGTAAAATATTACCAGAAATGTATTTTCAATTTCCCGCCAAAATGAACTTCCCGGCCACTAGAGGCGCTGACATTCAGTTCTCTTTCTGTCTTAGGGACATTTCATTCTATACCAACGGTTTATTATTTCTCTAGGCATTTAATACTGAACAGAAAAAATCTGGTGTGATACACTCACACAACTTCCTTTTACAGTGATCATATAATTAGTCAAAAATTTAATTTTTAATTTTTAAGCATTTGTCAAAAATTTTCAAAAATTACGAATTCTACAAAAACGGTACAAAATAGAGCGTTAGTTGAAGAGACAAATTTTCTCTAAAATCTTAAGCAGAATTCAAAAATGTAATAATATACCGGGTGTTCCATTTAAAATAGGAGTTAATAAAAACAATAAAAAAAAAACAAAAGAAACCCACTTTAGAAGTTTTCAACTGGAAAATCACCTATTTCACGTCAATGCACATTAAAAATGTAAAGTTTGAAAAAAATCGTTAGAGCCGTTTTTGAAAAAATCGAAAAAAACTGAAAAATTACAAGAGTAAACACCTACTTCCGGTTATGCGATTTTCTTCAAAAGCTTGCTGTCTCATCTACATAGTACACAAAACTTATATATGAAGTTTCAACGCCATACCTCTTTTCGTTTTTGAGATATTCTGTTCACAGACAGACAGACACACAGACAGACAGACACACAGACCAATGAAAAAAAATATGTTTTTTGGGATCAGGGGACCCTAAAACGTGAAGATCTGTTGAAAACTCAATTTCGAATTTTTGGGGTGAATCCAATACTTCCGTTATCGTAAAAGGAAGTAAAAAGAAGACACTATTCAATTCAGCAGTATCGGTGTATCCAATATGTAGGAAGAAAGTGGCCTGGAGGCTATCCAAATATTTCCAATCTGTAACGTGCTTTTAAAACTTTCTTTAGTGCAACAAAAGTTATTAGATTCGTCGTATATTTTAAATGCGGCATATGCCGCGGGTTTCAGCTAGTTAAAGTATATAAGTTACTCCAAGAAGACACGAAGGAAAGGTACAGAGTACTCGTAAATCGAGAGCTCAGAAGAGAAGTATGGGAAATGATACATGAAGTAGAAGATTTGTGGAAAGTATTTAAAGTAACTATATGTAAGATAGCGGAAAAGGTATGCGGTAAAACAATACGAAGAACCAGGAAATGCACAGCATGGTGGACCGATGAAATAAAAACTGAAGTCAAAAAGAAAAAGAAAACATGGCAAACTTACCTCAGTAATAGGACTGAGGCCACCTATCAAGCATACAAGAAACAAAGGAAGATAACGAGAGACAAGATCATAGCGGCAAAACAAAAATCGTGGGAAGATCTAGGAAATAAGATGGAACAGAATGGCCAAGGAAACGCTAAACTACTCTACCGTACTTTGAAAAATGCTAGGAAAGAAAAAAAGGGTGGCATCCATTGTATACTGGATAAGCAGAATAACCTAATAACAGATAGTAAACAAGCAGTGAATAGATGGCGAGAATATTTCTACGAAATACTAGGTGGAGGAACAGAGTGCGGGAATGAAATTGAGAGTGACAATATCATACCGGAACCTCATGAGGAAATATCGCTAGGGGAAGTATATGCAGCAGTTAAGAGACTAAAAAACGGGAAGGCTGCAGGACAAGACAATATAAAAGCTGAAATGATTAAATATATGGGTGTAGAAGGGTTCGCATGTCTGCACAAATTACTCAACTTGGTATGGACAAAGGGTGTTATCCCACGGGACTGGTCAATAGCTATCATACTACCAATATTTAAGAAGGGAGATGCTAAATGCTGTTCAAACTACAGAGGAATTTCTATACTGAGCGTCATTAGTAAAGTATATGAAATCATACTGGAGAAAAGGTTAAGAAAAGATATAGAGACAATTATCGATGATAATCAGTGCGGTTTTAGGCCAGAAAGAGGTACCACTGATCTTATATTTACATTAAGACAATTAACAGAGAAAACAATAGCCACCAACAACAAGCTATACGTATGTTTTATCGATCTGATCAAAGCCTTTGATAGTATCCCCAGAGAGAAAATTTGGGAAGTTTTACAAAAACTAGGGGTGGATAAAGTACTGGTGAGAGCTATCAAAAGTATATACGCTATAACAAGAAATGTTGTAAGAACAAATAACATCAGCTCTACGGAATTCATTACAAGAGTGGGAGTTAGACAAGGAGGAGTATTAAGTCCCCTCCTATTCATTGCGGTAATGGACGACATATACAAAGCATGTAAACATAAAATAAAACCGGCAAGAATAGGTGTATATAAGCTAAAGCAAGTATATGTATCAGAACTGATGTATGCGGACGATTTGGTGATATTTGCGAACAACGAATCAGACCTACAAAAGAATTTGCTAGCATGGAACGAAGAGCTGAAGAAGAATAAAATGAGCATTAACACTGATAAAACGGAAGCTATGATAATAAGCAAAACTGTGCAACAACTGGAATTGAAGTTGGATAATATCAAAGTGAAACAGGTTGAGAACTTTAAATATCTCGGATCGACATTAAATGCCAGTGGAAGTATTGAAAATGAAATCAACATCATCATCATTAATCATGACATCATTACTGATGTGTTGTGATTCAGCATCATTTATACATTCAATGTATGAACACTACCCTTTACTAGTGCTTTCCAGGTTTCCCTGTGCTGGGCCATTTCCATAGCGCTGCCAAGTGATTCGTGTAGCACTCTTTTTGTTATGTCTGACCACCTCAGAGGAGATCTTCCTCTTCGCCGTTTACCGCATGGTTTTCCCTGGACGATGGTCTTCTCCATATTATCTTGACGGCGAGCAATATGGCCCAGGAATTGAAGTATTCTCGCATAGACGATACCGGAGAGTCTTTGAGGTGGTTTTATTTCGTCTAGCACTGATGCGTTTGTTCTTCGCGCTGTCCAGGGAATACGGAGCATTCTGCGCCAACAATACATCTCGAAGGCATCAATCCTTCGTCTGTCAGCCTCGCGCACGGTCCATGTTTCCGCTGCGTATAGGAAAACTGGGAACACCATGGTTTGTACGAGTTTTATTTTAACACTGCGGCTGATGTTTCTGTCGGCCCAAAGTCGGGATAGTTGGGTCATAGCTGTTCTGCCCAACTGGATTCTGCGTCTAATTTCTGTTCCACAGTCACCGGAGTTGTTAATAAGAGAGCCCAAGTAGATCATATGCGAGGCTACTTCGCACTTGCCAATTCTGCGAATTTCTGGGTGGTGGTTATGTTCCCGTTCCACTATTAATATTTTTGTTTTATCATAGTTGATGCTCAATCCATATTCACTACTCACATCTTCTAACCTCTGTAAAAGACTTTGTATTTTCTCTGCACTTTCACCAAGCAGTGTTGTATCATCGGCGAACCGCAAGTTGGAAATTCGTCGTCCACCGATTAAAGCTCCACCATCCCAGTTTTCCAAGACTATTCTCATAATGTACTCGGTGTATATATTAAATAAAAGAGGCGAAAGCACACAGCCCTGCCGAACGCCTTTTTTAATTGGACAATTGTTGGACAATACACCATTTATTTTTACCACTGCTTTGCTTTCTGAATATAATCGGCGGAGAATTTCTACCAAGTGCAGTGGGGTGCCCATTTCTCTTAAAATTGACCATAATTTGTTCCAGTTTACATTATCGAATGCCTTGGAGTAGTCTACAAAGCAGATATATAAAGGGGTATAGTACTCGTTTGCTTTCTCGATAAGCTGTCTGATGTTCAAAATCTGTTCGCGAGTACCTCGCCCCTTCACAAAACCTGCCTGCTCCTGAGGTATCTGCCAGGATAGAAAGGAATTGAGACGTGCTTGCAGAATATACAGCATAACCTTGCTGGCATGTGAAAGCAAAGCTATTAAGCGATAGTTGTCACAGACGCTAGTGGAACCTTTCTTATGTAAGGGAATAATAACAGAGGTCAGCCAGTCATCTGGCCAAATGCACGTTTCCCATATTTTCTGGCATATAACAAGTATCTCTCGCTTTCCTTGCTCATCAAGAAGCTTGATGGTCTCCGCTGGTATGGTGTCAATACCAGGCGCTCTATTTTGAGCCATACGATTTATGGCAGAATCAACCTCTTCAGGTAGGATTGTTGGTTCGGTTTCGAACCCTTCAAAGTTGATACGTATGGGTGTTTGAAGGGGATCATCATACAGACTAGCGCAGTACTGCTGCCACACCTTTAGGGTATCGTTAAAGTCGCATGTTAAGTTGCCATATTCATCTTGAATCGACCATGTTGAAGGTTTAAATTTTCGAGTAATCTTTTTGATGGTTTTGAAAATTTCGCGGCAATTACCTCTTTGGGCATATCCTTCAACATCCTTACATAGATTGGCGTAGTATGCGTTTTTCTCATTTCGACATCGATGCTGAATGAGTCTGCTAAGCTCTCTATACTGATTTTGAATATAGTTGTCCTGTAAGCCGGTCTGTTTTAGTGTCCTTCTTTGTTGTATGATGGTAAGAGTTTCATGTGACATCCATTTCTGATTTGGTTTGTTTACTTGTGCAGGCTGAGATCTTTTGATAACAGCATTGATACGATCTTTGAGGTTATTCCATAGTTCATTCGTAGTTGCGTTATCAGGTATATGCCTAGATTTGTGATGTGCGGATGAATATAAACTGAGTTCTTTTTGAAAGGTTGCTGGATTGGATATTTGTCTCATTGCCTTGATACTTTTTCTGCAGCAGACTTTGAGTTTTATTTTTATCGTGGCTTCTAACAGCTGATGGTCAGAGCCACAGTCAGCGCCTGGTCTAGTTCGCGTATCCTTAATTGAAGTGCTCCAGCGACGTCTAATAAATATGTAGTCTATCTGGTTTCTGTATTGGTTTCCAGGTGATGCCCATGTATAAAGACGCCGTTTTGGTAGAGTAAAAACGGTGTTGGTGATTTTAAAATCATTTTCCAAACAAAATTGGATAAGGCGGTCACCTCTCTCATTGCGTACACCTAGACCATATTTGCCGACTACATGTCTCAGATGATGATCCGTTGATGTATCACCCACCTTTGCGTTCCAGTCACCAAGTATTATAGTTAGTTCGCGCTTGGGGATCTTAGACAGAGTGTCTTGCAATTCAGCGTAATAATCCTCAATGTCTGTATCTTCTGCGTCGGTGGTTGGAGCATATATTTGTAGGATATGGAGGCATGTTGGAGAAGCATTTATCTTGATCCAGATGATGCGATCGTTGACTGCTTGATATCCTAATACAGATTTATTGCAACTCTTGGATAGCCACACTGCCACACCATTGCGACTGCGATTTTCGCTTCCTGAGAAGTATATGGTATTTCCTTCTCGTGTTTGAAAGTGTCAACAACAGAGTTACAAATGCTTCTAAATTATATTACGCTCTCAATAAAATCTTTATAAGGAAAAAGGAAATAAGCACAGCCACTAAAGCCAAAATATTTAAGTGTATTTATACCGGTATTAACGTACGGATGCGAGTCGTGGGCATTGAGCGATAGGGACAAGAGTAGAATACAGGCAAGTGAGATGCGCTACCTTAGAGCAGCAGTCGGTGTTACAAGGAAAGACTGTATTAACAATAAGGTAATTCGGGAGTGGCTTAATGTTAAACCGGCTCTATCTGTGATAGAACTGCGCCAATTAATGTGGTACGGACACATGGTCAGAATGAGTGATGATAGAAAAGTAAAAGTGATATGGAAGACCAGCAGTGATAAGAAAAGGAAAAGGGGCAGGCCCAAGAGAACATGGAATAGTGAGGTTGCCAAGGTGATGCAAAGAAAAGGGACTAGTTGGTGTAAGCCGAAAGGAATTCGGCTGACCGGCGTGCGTGGAGGGCCTTCTGCCACGCCACCTCTACACCGTAAGGTAGAAGAGGACCGATTATGTATGTATGTATGTATGTATCAAACGAAAAGGGTTTCTATATCTTAAATTGATTGCAAAGCAATGGGGCTCACCCACCTAGTTTAAAATAACAGCGATAAACAGAACGCAAAACTAAAGAATACCGGCTAAAAAGAGTAAGAGTTTTCAACCAAATGTAGGTCACGTGCAACAGTCTAAAATATAGCAAGCGCAATAATCAAAATACGTGCATAAATGTTCATAAAAGCCTACCACTGTATAATTAGGTCACAATGTATAATCCACTTCACAATACCTTGATTTAAGGGTTCAGAAGCAGCTGTATGATGCTCAACGAATCTGCTGACGCTGGTACACCAAGCCACTGCCCAGATAATTAATGAGATGCGGAAACAAGGTCTTAACGGCCGGAATGTTGACATACGCCAACAGATTGAAAACTGTTACATCCCCTGAGGGTGAGTGGAAGACTCCCAAGAAATTGCAGTTTGCAACGGTCGAAACTTTCTCCGAAAAGGTAGCACAAGTGAGAACCAGTAAAAATTCGTTAATCGTGAGTTGAGGCCTGCGAAACTTCCGGTACGAAATCGCGGCTGCTGTACATTATTAACGTCCTCCGTGTGGCTTAAACTTCTGCAAACTAAATACTTCGGCGGCGTAAAAGGACACAAATAATGGCTTAAAAAGAGGCCCGAACGACGGCTTAAAAAGGCACAAAAACTAAATTTCGATGGGGCCTCACAATGGCTCGGAGCCACCGCGGAGGCCGAAGAGTAAAAACTTTTCGACGCTGTAGGCTTGACGGTGGGAGCGTAAATTCCTTTAGGAACGCGCGTTAAAAGGAGGAAACAAACAAAGCGTCACTTGCTGGCTCGCTACCACATGTCGGTGCGCTCTGTTTGGCTGCCCAGTCTTACTCATATGGAAACGTCATTGTTGCACAAAGTTGCGTAAGAATTTCGCGCATAGAGCGGTTCACTGAAACCGACAAAGCACGAAATTTACGTCACCAGACTGGTAGTGCAGATATGACGTCATTCATAAGGTACGCAAACATTAAAAAGTAGCAAGCTCGGCCCCTCTGTGAGTGACCGACTAAAGTAGGGAATCGGCATGAAAAGAAACAGTAAAACTAGATATATCTGCAAGTTAGCAGACCAAATCGTATTTCGATGGAAAACCGCAATCTCGTAAACCAGGCGCAACATGTGTCGCTTCTTGTTATTTGAATTTGCATAAAACGTTGCCCAAAATGTCCTGAAATGAGCGAAAATACAAAAAGCAAGCAAATCGTCAAATTGTCTTAACAACGCATATCACATGTTGTTCTGTAGTTGCAAATGAGTTAAGTTGGGTAACTTTATTGTACATTCTCTTTTCAGTTGCTTTCCTTAAAGTTTTTAGTTGTATTTCTTTTACTATTATTGTTCCACCTTCACGTAATGTATGTATGTTTACAAGTAAAACAATTGTTTAAGTTGAAGTTAACCATGCACCACAAACAAAACCCACGTTCGTTGAAAACATTAAATTGAACAACTTGTGACATAAAACGTAAGACTATGAGAGAACGCTTATATCAATCAATTTAACAAAGGCTCTAAGTTATTAGTAGTACAAAAATATATTTGGGTACATTTGGTTAGATAATTTAATTATTATTATTATTATTATCGTATGGTTCACAGATTCAAACACAGAGTGTGCAGACAACATTATTTAATTATCTTTAATATTAATGATATACTATTTGTGTAAAGTGTAAAGCCTGACCTATGTGATAATTATTACTTCCTTGTATTTCAAAATTAACGCAAAAATAAACAAAATTTAATTCTTTTAAGGTGTTCACTTTGTATATATTTGTTCTACTTTTTCACGGTTTTATGTCAGTTATATACAGTGAGGTCGTAAAGTTTCGGATAAATTCAGTATTTCCTACCATGTACGTTTCCGGCTAAAACGCTCGGACCCGTGGATTTTTATTTTTATTTGAGCATTTTTTGAAATAAACTGCTCAAGTACAGGTCTAAAGAGTAGCTTCAGCGCTGCGAAAACAGGTTGATCTTTCGCCAAAACCAAATAGCGCATGAAGGTGCTCGGGACCTTAGCAACAACTTTGCCCCCTTTCAAAATTTCGATATCTGTAGCCGTTCGAAACTTACAGGCGATCCAGACAGACACACGGACAAACAGACAGACGGACGGACAAAACGTTCGCATAAGTACGCTGAAGCTACTAATAAAATGCATACATACAGGGTGTTCCTTGTATGAGGTATGGCGTTATCGATGTTTTTTTTTTAATGGAAACCCCCTTTTTTATTACTGAATCTGAAAGAACTTACTTACGGTAAGCTAATTTTTGAGTATAGATCAGATGATCAAAAATTAATACAAAATTTAAAAGTCCCAAAATACTAAGTTTAGTAATTTCTAAAATAACTAAATAAAATGTACAAATTGTGCACCGTTGTCTGCCTGACAGCAACTAAGACGACCGATATGTTTTTTGTTCATGTCATTGATAAAACCGTAAAATCGCACTTCTTAAAATCAAATTTAGTATTTTGCAAATTATTTTTTTTTCTTAATTTTTGGTAATGTGACCTATACCCAAAAATTACCTTACCGTAAGTAAAAAGATAAGTTCTTTCAGATTCCATAATAAAAAAAGGGGGTTTGCATTTAAAAAGAAACATCGAAAACGCCATACCTCATACACGGGACACCCTGTATGTATGCATTTTATTTCAAAAAATGCTCAAATAAAAATAAAAATCGACGGGTCCTAGCTAATACTTTCTATGTTCAGTTGGCAAATTCGGACTGAGAGTCCGATTTTTTTAGTTTGGGGGCTCTGAGAAGAGCCGTATCTATGAGTTGGATTTAGTTGCGAGTCCATTTTCTTCTTCTTCTTCGCTTGCTCGCTCATGTGCTTAGGGGCAGGATGATGATGGGAATAGTCTGCCCGCCGATGTGCTAGTTCTTTAGCATTACCCAGGGTGCACGTGTAGTGTCTTTCAACTACGGACGCGAACTAGCTTTGCACCCCGACGGGTCCTAGCGTTTTAGCCGGAAAAGTACATGTTAGGAAATACTGAATTTATTCCAAACTTTACGACCTCACTGTATAATGCGTACGCAAAATTTCATCTTGCTCCGACAAATAGTTTTTGAGTTATACCCCGAACAGGCAGACAGACAGACGGAATTGAGAAAACCTCTTTTTCGTCATCCAGAGACCCTGAAACGTGAAGATCTGAAGAAATCTCGGAAGGTGATTTTTTCGTGATTACAATACTTGGGAAGTAAAAAGGATATTACCAGTAAACATTTTTGCATGTTGTTTTTACGAAACCGGCCAACAAAGACCTTGATGGAGGGGGGCAAACTTGGGGTAATACTAAAAGTGCCGAATAAAGCAGTTCAGAATAATTTCCAGCTTTCCAGAGATTTTTCTTGTCTTAAAATACAGGACGCTTGGACTATATTTCTTCTTCTACCTTTCTGTATATCTTTCCACCAATAATA
Source organism: Agriotes lineatus (assembly GCA_940337035.1). Classification (NCBI taxonomy): domain Eukaryota; kingdom Metazoa; phylum Arthropoda; class Insecta; order Coleoptera; family Elateridae; genus Agriotes; species Agriotes lineatus. Next base: position 26,200 of record CALNHX010007253.1, read on the forward strand.
CATAGAAGTCAAAACGTGGCTCATCAAACTAATAGTACGATAATCGGTACAATTTCTTGCTTTCAGCATCTAGAGAATAGTGACAAAAGTAGATCTCAATCAGTATGATGGTATTTTTTCTCTAACATAAGCAGCATATAATAAAAATTGTTAGCACAAGCAGCCCATTAACCTGTAATATTTTTATTGTTACGGTTGATACTTTTGCTATGGGATGGCAGTTTTGCTTTCTATTCTGTAGAGGTCCTTCATCTACTAGATCATTCGTTGCTTTTTATCTACGAACCCCAGCTGTTCCCTTAACTTTCTTATGCAGTTGAAACAAATCATGTTTTCGCTCATATTCTTCAATTTTTACATTTTATTTTGGAATTATTGATACTTACATTTCTGGCGCTGTACCTATTTCTTTCATATCTTTTTTAATATAATTCCCTGACTTCTTATGTTTGCGGATTTTTAACTTTTCTAGATCTACTCGTATTACGTAACTTCCGGGATTGGACATTGTCACTATTGAGGTCAATGAACTCAACGTTTCGCTCACTTTCGTAAGGGGATTCATCAGGAGATAAGCAAATGAAACGGTAGCTCAACGTTGACCTCAATATTGACACGGTCCAATCCTGCAAGAGGTTTGTTACGTAATGACAATAGCCATAAAAGCCTCCGAAATCAAATTTTCCAGACAGTTTTAGTTTTGTTAAATTTTTCTATTAAATCCGTATGTGAGCCATGAGGAGATTGTGATCAAATAACACATTAGCTTCAGGGTACATTTTAACCGCTTTGTATGATATTTCTGCATCTCTTTTTAATCGTGATATAATAGATTTGATTGCATACAATGCGATCTGGTTGGTCTTCCGGTGACTTCCATATACGTATCTTCTTTTAGGGAGAAAGCATTGAAATGATGTATTCATCACACTCAGATCGTTCTTTATGCAAAATTCTACAAACTTGTTTCCTCTTTAATTTCCGATGTCTAGCTCATCAATATGAATTAATACTAAATTGCAAACAAAAGTCATTAGAATGAGCTCTTGGTTTCATTTACTAATTAAATTTCAATAAAAACTTGGTGGCAGTTGAATAAAAAATTTGAATTTTTATCCTACTTGAAATCTCACAATATCACTTATGACTTAAATCAGGTCAGTATGTTTAATGTACTTTTAGATAGAATAATATAGGGGTCTTGCAATTAAAAAAAAACAAAATATTATTTCACGTTATATGTGCGAATAACCCAGTAATACTATTGGTTTAGCTATAGGGTTTTCCAATTGTACTGTTTAAAAATCCTAACTTGCATGTTCTGAATAGCATACGTCCTAATTTATAGCGTCCTGTTTGGAAATGGACGTCACTTCAACAAGTTTTTTAAATGTAAAGAGCGAAAACGGTTCCTAATCTGAATATTTAAGTAAATTATTGCTTTAGGTGACTCCTTCGTTAACAAGTTTAAATTATTATAAATGTTTACTTGTTTTTCATTACCGTATATTTTACAAGAATTTAATCAAAACTATGACGAAGATATAAATAAAATTAGCGCAAGCTACAGAATCAAATATATTGAATGGGGTCTCCTATAAAACATAACTCTAACAGTTAATTTTCTCCAAAAAGTTGTACAATACTTTCAATCAACCCTCATAAATATCCGAACAGAAGCGCTCCAGCACCGATATTTAATTTTTTGCTTAGAATGTTTTATCGGTTAAATTTATGATTTCCCAGGAGTTTTCTGCTGAGGCCCTTGAGACGAGGTATTATCTCATTCTACTTAAGAGTGATATTTTGTGAACAATAATCATATTCACTATACAGGAATTATTAAAACTGTACTTATACTATGCCAGTTATTTGTGTACTTAAACTTAGAAATGTAGGTAAATTGTTTTTGGATCAAGTGCTTTAATTTGTGACTACATTAAAAGCAATTTACTCAAATGTCACTTTGTGATTACACCCTAAGTAATAATAGCTCTCACCCGTTTAGTATCTAGAAGCGTATTGCTTCAATAAAAGTTCTTTCCATATTACCAACGCTAGAAGTTGTATCGTTAAATGAATTTAAATATATAAACCATATTGAAAATTGGGTTTTTCTAGTCTAGACCTAAGTCAGAAGGTATTTCCAACTCAAATAGTTAACAAATTACAGAAAAACTGAAGTACGTACTCGTATGACGCCTAGTTTTAAGCAAAGGGCTGGCTTAGGCGGTGGTTGAGAAGAAAGAACACCTTCGCTCTTCGACTTGACGACACCTAAGGACAGCTGTGTCCCAATATAAGCCATTGTTCTTTGCTTTATTTGGTACATTTCGTATAAGTAGATATATGGGTTGGGTGTTTATCGATGTGCGTCTTTATTTTTGTATTTGTAAAAGTAAATATACAATATGTAGATGAAACAGTATGGAGTATAAAAGCTTTTTTAGTTTTATTTTTGTTATTGCTGCTGTTAATATTTACATAAATGCAAGCAGCTATTGGCTGATACGCCACATACAATAAACTTAGCTAAGCTAAACTGACTAGCATTTGTAACGGGACAAAACTACAACTACGACATACCAAACATGGTACCCCGATGGACTGCCAATTGGTAACAGGCTAAAATAATCATTTCAATGCGCCCGTTACACAGTGTTGCCGACTAACATCAGTGGAGCGAGGAGTGGTCCGACACGAGATAACCCTGGGCAACGGCTTAATAGACGGAAATCAGAACTAAAATGATAAGGCGCCACCACAATACCATTCTACAGGAAAATGCATAGGTGACCCACTGAGGAAAAGTGGAAGCATAACAAATTCACCTTTAGACTATAACCTTCGCAGTGTTCTGGTTAGCGAGCCAAGTGCAACATCACGGACCTACCTACTCACTTGAACAGCTGGCCAAGCTCCTTTTACAACTGTAAAATGCATACACATATCGCAAGCACAATATCCGAAGAAAACCACAGTTAAATAAACATCAAATGTATTAGCAAATATATTTCAATGCATAAAAATTAGACAAAAATGCAAAATGGATTAGTATGGTTAAATATTTAAAATTACGTAACGTTTTAAGGTAATAAAATATTTCCTGAACTTGACATCAACTATTGAAATTACTGGTAAACGGTATCAACATTAAACTGCCGAAGTACTGAATCAATTAACAGCAACAAAATGCGGTATCCGACTAAACAAGTTGCAGTTGCGACACATTTCAATCTGCCACTACGTAAAGTTCAACAGGATCATAAAAGGTGACGGTAAATGAATTATAATGACAGGTAAACAACTATAATGGTTCAACAAAATGTAAAAATATTAACACACTCTACAACGACGGCAACGTCACGCAAATTATCTGACACTTCGGTACAATTGAAACTCGCACTATAAAACTACTACAATGTTTACGATACCTTTCAGCAGCTTGGCTGAGCTACAATTGATGTCCCATGCTACTGCACGGCTGCTGGCCCAGACCACTGCAATACAGACCTAAGGTGCTACATCAAAACATCGGGAAACTGCTGGCGGAACCATGGGATATTATCCACTACTAAAGGCGACACCGAAGCACGCACGGTAAATTGGCAGAACGACAAAGCAATGGCTTCGCGAAACATGATAAGCTGCTGAGAGTTTTCACGGGGAGTCCGTCCTAACGACGTATAATAGGGGTGCCACCTCAAGGTAAGCAAAAACTCACAGGCCTACATTAAACGACCACAACACACAGTTCGCCCGCTACCACGTACAGTTCAACAAGCTCATAAATGTGGAACACCAAACACGCGTCACAACGACAGGGGTTCGAGTAACGAGATTAAAACATACGGAATACACACACACACACACACACCAAGGGCACAAATCGTTGAGCGTTAATTAGCACACATTGAACAAACGCAACACCTCGCGTGGCCGAGGGCCACGCGGGGCCGAAAAACAGCTTTCAACAACCTGTTGCTTCTTGCGACGCCGGATCGATTCTGTCTAAAAAGCGGGCTAAGACCACCCATTGAAAGTGATGGGGGCAAGACCTCCGACTTGCTCTCTCGAACGCACGACAACTATCTCAATTCTGGCTCAAATATGTACAAGAATTTACTTCGCCAGACAGGCCGAGAAGAACCACGTGCGCTCCACCAATGGGTCCGAATACGTGATAACGCAGAGTAAGTGCGTTTGGCTGCAAGTGGACGACTTGAGACCCCTAAATACATGCGGAGTCGTGATTCGGAACCGAGAAAATAATGCTAAATTAGCAGTAGGCTCCTAACAATTAAAAATGTCCTTACAAATTCACATGTAGCATACAGTAAATATAAATCAAGACTATTCCTAAACATATTTACACTACTAGAGTTGACAACTTCTTCCGGTAAGATATTCCTAGAATTACAAATACATAAACTAAAAATGCTGACGCTATACTGTTCTGTATTGTACTTTGTACAGTTTAAAAGAGTGATCTAGGTACATCTACTAGAGTCGGGGTTGATAGTACGAGCGGCGGTGACACTAAGTCTAGTGTGATAAAACTTTTCAATGTCATATATATAATTCGTTAGGTCATTGATGGGGAAACACAAAATGGCAGTGCTGCCACGTGTGGACCGAACGGCACTATAAAAAATTATAAAATTTTTTTTTTTAATATCTAGTATCATAAAACTTTAGGATTCTGATTGTTTCTCAGATCATATTTTCTAGTATCATCGAACTTCATACAAATTCAAACGTTATCTGAAAGATTATCAATTTCTGTGTAAGAAAAACCACTGCTGCCTTTTCCAGAAATTGAAGAAAATGGCGGCAGCCGCATTTGAAAGTCGCGATTATCGCAACCGAATTTCGCGTGTTCATTCGGTTTTATCGGCATTAATCCGGCTTTTTCGATTTGTACTAATGAAATACGCGTGACATTGTAAATTGCAATACATTTTCTATTGCGTTGATTGTTTAAACAAATGAAATTGTATTTTTTATGTGATATTTTTCGAATTTTCCTTATTTCTCTTGTTTTTTTTTCATATTTTCCAAGCCTTCGATTTCAATTGAGAATGAATTAGTTCTATCTAAATTAGATTCTATCAATTATTCCAAGTTCGTTGATTTTTGGGCCGCTTTTTTAGGTCTTTTCGCGTTTTTCACAGCACGTACGAATTCGTTTCGCAGTTTTATTGAAACATGCCATTTATTTATCAGGACAGGGATTGTTTGAACAAATTAGAAGTATTTAACTTGGAACATAAAGATTTTTGAGCTATTTTTAAGCAGAAATTGAGTCTGCGGCGTTGATTTATTTCACCAACTGTAAGAGAATGGAAGCGTGTTTAAATAAGTAATAGTCTTGTTTTGTGAAAACGAATTTAATTTCTTTCTAGATTTATGCATACAAATGTTGGTTTATAAAAAACACAAAGATTATGCAAAGTTCGCAATGAATTATTATTGAAACAATTTGCCCATTTAGTAAATTTGGTATTATGTTAAAAGTTAAAATTACAGGAGCAGCTAACAATTAAATCATCGAAGCAACTTATCACTAGTTTTCGTGGCCAGAATCAAAACTTTCTGCGTCAAATTCTTTGTCATCTTCGTCGTTGTTATCTCTTGCCAAAGATAGTATATCGTCAACGAAACAAAGCATTTTTTGAAGAAGTAAAATACGTTGAGATTAGAAAAAAGGACAGCGATGCGACCGTTGCTGACTGCTTCTCAAACGAAAGTGATCATAAAGCATACCAACTACCGACGAATGGGCTTTGTAGGTCCTTTGGCTACCCTCTAGCCAAGCAGAATGTGCCACTTGTGAATAGTAAGTTGGTAAAATAAATCAACGCCGCAGACACAATTTCTGCTTAAAAATCGCTCAAAAATCTTTGTTCCCAGTAAAATACCTCTAATTTGTTCAAACAATCCCTGTCGTGGCAAATAAATGGCATGAATAAAAAAAATGCGAAACGGATTCATACTTGCTGTGAAAAACACGAAAAGACCTAAAAAAGCGGCCCAAAAATCAATGAGTTTAGAATAATTGATAGAATCAAATTTGTTTAAACAATGATCGCAAGTATTGTTTTAACGAATAGAATTCATTTATTCTCAATTGGAATTAAATGCATGGAAACTATGAAAAAAAAAACATGAAAAATATGGAAAATCGAAAAATATTACATAAAAAATGGAATGTCATTTGTTTAAACAATCAAAAACATTGAAAATTTATTGGAAATTACGATGTCAGTGTATTTCATTAGTACAAATCGAAAAAAACGGATTAATGCTGATAAAACTGAATGGACACGCGAAATTCGGTTGCGATAAACGCGACTTTCAAATGCTGCTGCCGCCATTTTCTTCACTTTCTGGAAAAGACAGCAGCGGTTTTTCTTACACAGAAATTGATGATCTTTCAGATAACGTTTGAATTTGTATGAAGTTCGATGATACTAGAAAATAGGATCCGAGGGATCACTTATCTCCCTGCTGCCGCTGATACGATTTCGCTCGGGGAGTGGCAGCACTGTTTTTTCTTAAAGCCCTACCCCTTCCCTGTCTCGAGGAACAATCAGAATCCTGAAGTTTTATGATACTAGATATTGAAAAAAAATCTTTTTTTTTATAATTTTTTTATAGTGCCGTTCGGTCCACACGTCGCAGCACTGCCATTTTGTGTTTCCCCATCAATGACCTAACGAATTATATATGTGACATTGAAAAGTTTTATCACACTAGACTTAGTGTCACCGCCGCTCAGACTATGAGTATAACGAGTACCTTCGCATTGTTACAAGAGCAAAAACCTGTAAGAATTTTAAAAGTATCAATTAAGTCTCCACGCAGCCGCTTGTTAGTTACGAATGTTAGACCTACACATTGCAGTCTTGGGTAAGTTAAATATCTTATGGAAGCAGGCAGACACTAACTCCACGCTGGACATTTTTTTTTAAAAGACACTAGTTTAATGTTACACGAAGGTCATATTACCACAGCAAACTCTAATATAGGTCGAACGTAACTTTTAAATATTTTTTCATAACACCTACTTGTTAATTGTCAATAACAGAACTGTAAATTTGACTGAAAAGTTTCCAATCACAGCCATGGCTGTTATACATTTAACAGTCTGGGTCGTTAAGAATTAACAGAACAGTAACGTTTTATCAATATTTATTCAACATGAACACTGCCAACACTGATAAGTTGGTGACACTGTAGGTCTATGTTCGAGGTTAGCAGATTAGATTTTGCGTTAGTCTGTATCAAAACTGACGCAAAATCTAACCTGCTAACATCGAATTTGACATAGACTTACAGAGTCACCAACAATACGTTTCAGTATTGCCAAACGTATTTTTCTTCCATAGGTGACTCTGATAAGATGAGTTTTTTAACAACCGTTGCTAATGCTATTTAACTTTTTCATTTAAATTACGCTAGAATTTTAAATTTTGTAGGTGTTATGCAAAATATTCAACGACATACGGTCGTTATCGCATCTAACTAAATCGGCTAAATTCATTAGTCTCGGTGTGTTAGTTGCTTACTAACGGCCTTATGTCGTTAATAACTATAGGAACAAGGAAACGTGTTACACTATAAAAGGTCTAGCGAATTAGTAATGTTTTATTTAACAAGCATAATATAATGTAGGCTATATTACACGAGGATGAAGTTTACACACGAGCCCAAGGCGAGTGTTGTAATTATTCAAGTGTAATGCAGCCATTATTATAATACAATATTTTATCTACAACTATGTACGTATATATATATAGTTGGTGACTCTGTAAGTCTATGTCAAATTCGAGGTTATCAGCTTAGGTTTTGCGTCAGACTATGTCAAAGCTGACGCAAAGCCTAACCTGATAACCTCGACGTTAATGTCATTTATTGACAATGTGGCACACTAATTAAAAAAATACCCTATTTCACTACTGTAATATGAGCCGCTTTTTTGTATTTAGAGTTGGATATATAATGCACTTATTATTTGACAGTTGTAGATAAAAATATTAAACTATTACCAATTTCATTAGAATTATAATTTTAAACCTTTGTAATATAGATTTTTTGTGTACATGCTTTCGTTGTTGCTGTTAAAATTATTTACACTTCTTGTCCCATAACTATATATATATATCTTTATTGTACACAATAAATTAATTTAAATATTCAGGTAATTTGTTATTCACAATTTTAAAGATCAGATTTAACGTATTAAAATAAATTCGCTGTTTAATACTAAGCCATTGCAGAGTCTCCAACATTAAGTTGTTGCTGGTTCATTTATTACAAAATAGAATAATACGCATTGTTTTATTTTGTAGAATTTGTAGACGCTGCAATTCACCTTCGTTGGCTATAAATAACACGCTAGCATAATATTCGAAATTTTATGCAATAATTGTTTTGTAAACAAGTATCATCGACCACAAGTTTAATTTGGAACTGATTCGCCCAAAGAAACCAATTTTTTTAGCCGTTTGACCTTCAACAAAATTCACATGTTCCTTAAAAGAGAGCCTATTATCTATTACAATACCAAGATATTTTATTTTAGGGACTTATTCAATTACTACATCATCAACAATTACACTAGTTATCATATTGGTTAATAATCGTCCGCTACTGATTATCATTGCTTTTATTTTAGATGTATTTAACTTAAGCTTGTTCAATTTTAGCCATTTAGATATATTTTTGAGGTTACTATTTAATTTATTTACTGCATCGTTCATATTTATATCGGCACTAGTTACCAGAGTGTCATCTGCGAATAAGTTACATTAACAACTTTGCACTGCTGAGTTTATATCATTACTATAGAGGATAAACAATAGAGGGCCTAAAATTTACCCTTGAGGAACCCCTAAACACACTTCAACTACTCGAGAATCTTCACCTTCGTATCTAGTATATTTGTCAACTCTATTAGAAACTGGAATAACTGAATTACTGCAGCAAATTTCTATTGCATTATTAGTTGTACACTATATGTAGATGCTTGCTTGATATCACACAAAGAGACTCACGCTGTATGTTTTAGGAAGTGGGGATCAAGATCATTGAAACCAGGACAAGAATGCGAATCTAAATTTTCTAGATGTTTCTCGAGAAGCGCTGAGGTAAATTATACATTGCAAAGCGAATTTGGGTTCTTCTTGTTATATGGCAATACGGGAAGATTTTCAACTGGTTCTGTAATATATGCCATAAAACTGATCTGCAAATATGATTAGGAGTTCACCGGAATGATTGCAAACAGCTCCATTCAGGTTTCGGAGCTCTGGAGTAGACGCTTTGTAGCTTAACTTGGAATTAATGCAAGTATACAATTTTTCTTACCGTTTTCGGCAACATTGGCTTCATACTGCATTCGTGAAGGACGCAGGCAGTTGTTTAGGTGGTTTGTCACGGATCGATACGTATAATTTTATATTGGGGTATGTATTCCACGCTTGTCTTTTATGTTGGCAATCAACTGCGAAGTTAACCAAGATTTATGCTTTATATTGTTATCGCGTTTGAGAGGTATATGTGGTTCTATGAAGTTATTAATTACTAGCTGTTACCCGCAACTTCGTACGCGAAAGGTTCGTTATTTGTGTATTAAATAATGACTAATTATTTTCTGTCCCGCCCCTTTTTTCGTCCCCGTCCCTTTTTCCGGCTCCGTCCCTTCCCGTCCCCTCCCGTCCCGTCCCGTCCCACCCCTTCCCTTCCCGTTCCGTCCCGTCCCTCCCGTTCCCTCCCAACCCCTCCCATTCCATTTCATCCGTTCCCTTCCCGTTGCGTCCTGTCCCGCCCCGTTCCCTCCGATCCCCTCCCATCCCATCCCATCCCTTCCCTTTCCTTGCCGTCCAGTCCCGTCCTGCCCCGTTGCGTCCCGTCCTGCCCCGTCCCGTCCCGTCCCTTCCCCCCTCCCATCCCATCCCATCCCTTTCCTTCCCGTCCTGTCCCGTCCCGTTCCGTCCCGTCCCGTCCCGTCCCGTCCCGTCGTCTCCTATTTTCACCTTCAGGGGACAAATTTCCAAAAACTTTGAATGACTTAGTTCAAAATCTGGTCTTACAAAATTCGCCCAAAGAAACCAATTTTTTTAGCCGTTTGACCTTCAACAAAATTTACCTGTTCCTTAAAAGAGAGCCTATTATCTATTACAATACCAAGATATTTTATTTTAGGGACATATTCAATTGCTACATCATCAACAATTACACTAGTTATCGTATTGGTTAATAATCGTCCGCTACTGATTATCATTGCTTTTGTTTTAGATGTATTTAACTTAAGCTTGTTCAATTTTAGCCATTTAGATATATTTTTGAAGTCACTATTTAATTTATTTATTGCATCGTTCATATTTATATCGGCACTAGTTACCAGAGTGTCATCTGCGAATAAGTTATATTGACAACTTTGCACTGCTGAGTTTATATCATTACTATAGAGGATAAACAATAGAGGGCCTAAAATTTACCCTTGAGGAACCCCTAAACACACTTCAACTACTCGAGAATCTTCACCTTCGTATCTAGTATATTTGTCAACTCTATTAGAAACTGGAATAACTGAATTACTGCAGCAAATTTCTATTGCATTATTAGTTGTACACTATATGTAGATGCTTGCTTGATATCACACAAAGAGACTCACGCTGTATGTTTTAGGAAGTGGTGATCAAGATCATTGAAACCAGGACAAGAATGCGAATCTAAATTTTCTAGATGTTTCTCGAGAAGCGCTGGGGTAAATTATACATTGCAAAGCGAATTTGGGTTCTTCTTGTTATATGGCAATACGGGAAGATTTTCAACTGGTTCTGTAATATATGCCATAAAACTGATCTGCAAATATGATTAGGAGTTCACCGGAATGATTGCAAACAGCTCCATTCAGGTTTCGGAGCTCTGGAGTAGACGCTTTGTAGCTTAACTTGGAATTAATGGAAGTACAATTTTTTATACCGTTTTCGGCAACATTGGCTTTATACTGCATTCGTGAAGGACGCAGGAAGTTGTTTAGGTGGTTTGTCACGGATCGATACGTATAATTTTATATTGGGGTATGTATTCCACGCTTGTCTTTTATGTTGGCAATCAACTGCGAAGTTAACCAAGATTTATGCTTTATATTGTTATCGCGTTTGAGAGGTATATGTGGTTCTATGAAGTTATTAATTACTAGCTGTTACCCGCAACTTCGTACGCGAGAGGTTCGTTATTTGTGTATTAAATAATGACGAATTATTTTGTCATCCCATTGCATCCCATCCCCGTCTACGTCTCCGTCCCCGTCCTCGTTCCCGCCCCTTTTCCCGTCCCCGTCCCTTTTTCCGGCTCCGTTCCGCCCCGTCCCGTCCCGTCCCGCCCCTTTCCTTCCCGTTCCGTCCCGTCCCTCCCGTTCCCTCCCCACCCCTCCAATTCCATCCCATCCCTTCCCTTCCCGTTCCGTCTTGTCCCGCCCCGTTCCCTCCGGTCTTTTCCCATCCCATCCCATCCCTTCCCTTTCCTTCCCGTCCAGTCCCGTCCTGCCCCGTTGCGTCCCGTCCTGCCCCGTCCCGTCCCGTCCCTTCCCCCCTCCCATCCCATCCCATCCCTTTCCTTCCCATCCTGTCCCGTCCCGTTCCGTCCCGTCCCGTCCCGTCGTCTCCTATTTTCACCTTCAGGGGACAAATTTCCAAAAACTTTGATTGACTTAGTTCAAAATTTGATCTTACAAAATTCCAACCCCTTTCTTACCCCTTCAGGGGTTAAAATTTCAAAAATCTCCGTCTCCGTCTCCGCCCCGTCCCCGCCCCTTTTCCCGTCCCCGTCTTTTCTTCCGGCCCCGTCCCGTCATGTCCCGTCCTGTCTCGCCCCGTTCCCCCCCCCCCCCCATCCCATCCCATCTCTTCCCTTCCCATCTCGTCCTGTCCCGCCCCGTGTCCTCCCCTCCCCACCCTCCCATTCCATCCCATCCCTTCCCTTTCCTTCCCGTCCACTCCCGTCCTGCCTCGTCCCGTTCCGTCCCGTCTAGTCCCTTCCCCCCTCCAACCCCGTTTTTACCTTTTTAGGAGTTGAATTGTCAAAAATACTTTCTTAGCCTACTGCCTACTCCCTATGAGAAGTCTGCCTGCCAAATTTCAAATGCCGTTTTCGCAATCAACGTCCCAAAAAACCTCAATAACGACACCCGTATCACTTTTTAGGTTTATTTACCCCATTTCACCCCGGGTTGATTTTCTGAAAATCACGAAATACGTGTTTGCTTATTTGTTTTTAGGAGTACTTCTACTTTCAAGTCGAAATGTGTATTTAATATTATTTTTCTATACAAAATTGCAACCCCCATTTTACCCCTTTAGGGGTTGAATTTTGAAATATCTTTCCTTATTCCTTGTATACATCATAAAGGAAACCTCTGTGGAAAATTTCAGCTTTCTAGGCCCAAGGGTTTGGGCTGGGCGTTGATGAGTGAGTGAGTGAGTCAGGACTTTCAGTTTTATATATATATATATATATATATATATAGATAGACATTGGTCCACATTATGGAAGCGAGCGCACCTGATCGAGTTATTAATTTCGGAATAGTTTCCCATAAGTTGAATCAATGATCAAATTCTCAGTGTTTGAAAAGATAAAATCTAGCGTGGAAGGACGGTTGTATTCACGGAAGCGAGTTAGCTGGTTGACACGTTGATGTACATAGATAAGAATTCAAGTACATATCGATGAACAATAAAGATGAATTTTGATGAGCGTAATGTAGATCAATAGGTCACATGATATCGGAGCAGTTAATGTCACCAAACAAAAATAGATTGTGAGTGCTGGCAGCATGGATGACTAAATCATTTTCTATAGAATTGTCTAGTGCCTACAGCAATTCGTACTCTTCTGTATAGTAGTAATTATTGCTTACAGCAACTGCTTTACTCGAATCTCTAATGTAAAGTGCCACACCGCCACCTTGATTGTTTCTGTCAAATCTGCGTATTGTGAATTTTGATAGACCAACCAATATGCTAACAGATATGATTAAAATTATTAAAAACAAATGATGTTTAGGGTGGAGGTTATAGTGGATTGTATGATTTTAATTTGGACAATTTACAGGATACGTCTTAGGGGTGCAGGAATTAAAAAGGGTTTTGAACCAACGGTCTCGTGCAGTCTCACACGAGATGAATTTAAAAGACTTAATTTTCGTTGGCCAGAGGTTGGGTGCATACAGAACAGATGTTAAAACTGTATTGTTTATTTGACTAGAATATTTCCTATTTATATACATTAATTATGACGTAAATTACAAGGTTCATGTTATTTTGCCCTAGTTTCAGCTCGCATATGCACTTGCGTATTCAATTTCATAACAAACAGATAGCAAGTGTGCAAAATTGCAGTTTGTCGACCGGTCATTCGACCAGTGCTGATAATAAATGCTGACAGCTTTTGTTGTAATTTCCGCAAGTAACAGTTCGCTTACGAAATGTATGCATATTTAATTTTAAAAGTTAAAATTATGTTTTGGTTCCTAAACAAATGAAAATATGTTTCTTCAAGGACACTACATAATGAGTCAATTTGCCTAATTTCAGCATTTTTTATTGCCCTAAAATTAACAGTTATTATTGGAAATGTTGATAATATTTTTAAATTTGACATACTAACATCAATGCGACCTGAAGTATTTATAATTTTTATTTTTATTTTATTTTATTTAGTACTCAGCCAACTGCCGTTAGGTAAATTATAGGCGTTGCTGTATATTTTATGGGGACTTCCAACCCCACTAACGACTGTCACGATGTTATTATGACATCTGGGACCAACTATCTCCGTGGCAGCCGTACCACGAGGCGCCGAGAGAAGCAGCCGTGAAACATCCATCCACATCACCCGGGACCTTCCTATCAAATATCTACAGTAATTTTATAAAATAAGTAGCATTTACCTTACTTAAATGCCCCTTGAATGGAAAACGATGTCAATGTTATGTGCTTTAGTAAATTTCCATTATTTTTGTATCCAATATACGAATACTTTTATCAATTAGGGTTATCAGTCGTCTCGCCCAGATAGTAGTAACTTCAAATTATTCAGTTACAAACACCAACCATTAACATTAATTTTATAACTACTAATTCGGAATATTAGGAAAAACAACAATTTAATACGCCTCTAATTAAGCAGTACTAGTAAATTCTGAGCAATTTTACTTAACGATTGATATAGTTATACAACGTTGATTATAACTGATGGTCAGCACCACTGTAAGTTTTCGTAACAATGCCCCATAAAATCTCTTATTAAAAGTAGTCGACTAGTTGGTAAACTACATTTAACCAAAATCGGTTCTTGACGTTGCTGAGCAAGAATATATGTAGTAGAAATAAAGTTATAAGTCAATAAAGTTCAATTGGTTGCGACGTTTTAAGTAAAGAACAGTGAATATGACAGCTGCAATTTGAGTAGCCATTGTAAAAGCAAGTAGTGGTTAGGTTATTTTGACTTGTTATCGTAAATATAATAAATAGATACATCTAAGTTACTCCAGAAACTGGTGCTGATATTGATGAAGATGATAATGATACTACTGTGCTTCCAATACATTTACAAAAGATACTGTTTGATTTCTTTCTGAAGTTTCTGTTTTATATTTTATCTGAATTGTGTTTCCTTAAGAACTTAAACTGCATTGCCTGCGTCTAATAAAGTTATTTTTCAACATCATAAATTTAAATTAGAAAAAGTAGCGAAGTAAGAAACATTTACTGTGATTGAATACCTATATGTATTCTTGACATGAGAAGAGCAAAGCCAATGTGTTAATATATGACCAGTAACTTATTATGTGAACGTCTGCATGGGTACAATCCGCATTGCTGGATGTTGCGGAATTCTATTATAATGCAATGGCATTCATTATACAGAACCAGTAGGATTCTGAGTAGTTCCATGAGAGTTATTTGCATATGTACAAGGAGAATTGTTAATTTGAACATAAATGTTGAGAATTGCAACGAGAAACATTGTTGAAACAGTTTATTAATTTTGCAGTTATTACTGTTTATAGAGAGTCTTAGTAGTACAAGTTTTGCTAGCTGTTAATCTTGTAACGATCTTATTACCTATTTAATAAAATGTGCCTTTATGTACAATTTGTTTTTAATGAAACGGTAGTAAAGGGTAGTACAGAGGTAAAGAAATGCATGTTCAGAAGACTCATATATATATATATGTTCGTAATGGACTTATTAGTGTAGCTGCTTGAATTTACTGCTTCGTTCCAATACTACGAGAAGGCTTGTAAGAATTATAATTTTTTTGTCCGAACATAATAATTAATACATAATTCTGTAGTCAAACAATTAAAATATTGAAAATGAAGAATATACTGAGATTAATTTTGTTAATTTCATCAAAGAAAATATTGCAGAAGCAGAAGAAAGTGATGAGGTAGAAGTTAACTAAAAGAGAAAAGAGAACGAAGAGAAACTTGTGGAGGACAAGAAAGAGGACGAGCACGAGGACGAGCTGTATAATGTACTTAAAACAAGAAAAAACATGGATTAGGCCTACTAGAGAAACCATGTAAAAAACGCGCCTTGTACCATACCTCCGGCGTGGTATGGAAACGGATGCACCGCTTCTCATCATTTCTCTAAAGTATAGTGTGACAACGGCTGGTTGTACGTTAAAAACCTATGTAACCTTTTTGACTTCCCTCGTCTAAAAGACGAAGAAAGTATTGTAATCGCGAAAAAATCACCCTTCGAGATTTCTTAAGATCTTCACGTTTCAGGGTCCTTAGATGACGAAAAACAGGTTTTCTCAAATCCGTCTGTCTGGCTGTCTGCCTGTTGGCGGTATAACTCCAAAACTATTTATCGGATAAAGTCAGTAATTTGCATACTCATTATATATCTACCTGACATGAAACCGAGCAAATTTCAGACAAATATATACAGGCTGAACACATTAAAATAATAAAATGTTGTTTATTTTTCATTTAACTTAGCAATAAATACAAGTTATAATTTATACATAGTGCAGGTTTTATTATTATCAAAAATGGTCCCCAATAGTTACAGAGTAAATGTACGATACAAAAAGAAGCAACAAATTAGTACGTTACTTAATACAGCTACAACTCAGGAATTCGAAGGATCGGTGCTCCGTAGCTCAGGTAGAAATAGCTCATTCTCTTGCCCACAAAACGTTGGGACTGCACACGCAGTCCGCCTGTCCTTCGAATTCGACCACCGGTAACGTTTTTTTTTATTTGAAATTTTTTTAATTTACTAGAAACGTGAATATATTTTCACTCCTAACTTAATTTCAGTTTTAAAATTATTTAGTGTCACAATGTCGATGAGGAAAATTCTGGGTAAAGCATCTTACATATTTTTTGTAGAACCTTAATTTTTTATAATTCAAAAAGTCATACGACCCATAGGAAGCGGAATATTTGCGAAAAACTTATTTCTGTTACCTTTGACCTTGAACAACTAAACGCACAAACGCGATATCGATATCCAAATAAAGATGTATGCAAACTTTCAGCTCACTTGGATTTCTTCGGCAGGCGGATTCTAATGCGCCTAGAGTATTGGTAAAGTCTACACATTACCCTTTTTCTGTGACGTCAGAAATAACAAAACATAGCGTTTAAAACGTATGTCTTATATTGCATTGAAATTCAAAAGAAAACATTTAGATCGCAGGTAGTAGACTTTAGAAATAATTTGACATATACCTAACCTTTAATGTAAGGGATGCTCTAAATAGCACATTATTCAAACCAGGACATTCCTGACCTATGTAATCCGACGTTTCTCCTCTTCGGAGAAGTCCCTAACGCTTAAAATAAGACTTTAGGCTTGCTCGAGTGCTTCTTATTGCCCGTTATTTTACTGTCATCTTGGACAAATGTCACATTGACAGTATTATAAAACAAGCCATACTTAAAGCGGACCTGATCAAAAACTGCAGATTTTTTGTTTCGTCCAGTTCCTTATAGTTAAATAAAGAGAGAAAATTGTTACGTCACAGCAAAAGGGTTATGTGTAGACCTTAAACTAAAGTAGGATCAAATATGATTTTCATCTTGTATGGCTATGGAATACTTCCCAATTTATGAATGTAACTATGTTTACACTTAAATGTCAAACTTGACATTTAATTTTTAAATGAATTATAGTTGCATTCATAAATTAGGGACTATTCCGTCGCTATACTAGATGAAAATAATTTTTGGTCATACTATATCACTTATATCAGTCAACAAAGCTGAATATACGAATATTAAAACTACATCACACTCAGCAGCATAGTGAGTTTGGGTGCAGTCCACCACAAGAAAAATGGACAAAAACCAAAATAGCAAATAAGCTTCAATAAGTGATTACAATAATAAACGGCGAGAGACGATATATAAAAGGAAAAACAGGTACTTACAAAGAAAAATAAAAAAGACAGAGACCTAATTATAGAAAGCAAAATGTAATCAAATTGATATAAATTGGCGGAGCACGATCACCGGAGACATAAAGGATAATCAAACAAATGAAGTCCAATCAGACAAATACAACGTACAATCCAATAAAATTAAGTGGGAAAATTATTATACAAGTTTATCAAGGGAGAATCACAATTATCAAAGTGATACATTAGCATTAAAATAAAATTAAACAGCAAACAACTACCAACCTATAACACAAGAAAAAGTAGAGACAGAAAAATTAAAGAATGAAAAACGGTAGATCCCGTAGTATTTGTAATATACATGTTGAGCTAATTAAATACGGGTGTGGGGAATACTTCAACATATTAATAAGGCCTATGAATGACTGTTATAAACTGACTAAAACTCCAGAAGAATGGAAACAAACATGTCTACTTTTAATCTTTAAAAAGGTAGGTAGGAAAGATTCGAGTTTCTACAGGGGTTTATTATCAACAGCATGAGTCGTCTTTTTGGAAACATATTAAACTTTAAACTGTATAGTGATATGATATATAAGATCAGCGAGGAACGAAGTGGATTTATTTCTGGACGATCATCTGTTGATAACGAGAAGAACTAGAGTATGATCACAAATTCTAAATTTTCTAAAAATATGGACTCTTAATGAACGGAGTTTGTAAATGATTCAAGAATTGTACGAAGGAAATGTGGCGTATGTCATATTGGGAAGACGATTAGCACGACGAATTAATACCTCAAAAAGGTTAAATCATAGATTTTGCTTATCTTCTCTACTATTTAACCTGTATGTGGAAGTGGTTGTAATGAACTGGAAATGGAGCTACAGAAATATGGGTCTATCGAACAGATGACTACTAACCTTCTACTGAGAATTTCGCTGACGATCACGTTATTTTAGCATAGGATAATGAATATAAAAAAATGAAGGCCACATGTAAATTTTAAGTAAACCGAATATTTGGTAGTTAACAGTGAAGCAATATTCAATGTATTAATTGGCGAAAAAGTAATAGTTAAATAACTGAAGCGTTTAAGTAGCTAGAAGTTGTGGGAGAATAAAAATGGTCTCGGAGAAAAGTGAATTAAATATCGGCTACAGGAAGAAAGAAAATAATCGGGTGCCCACACCCTACGGTAGGATAGCAATATTTCTAAAACAACTAAAAGATTTACAGGATGATAATGGTTGAATTTATTCTTTCTTATGGAAGTGAATTCTCTACAATTAACGCAGTTACGGGACGCCGATCAAATGCAGTGGAAATAGACTATTTGGGGCTCAGTACAAGAGTATCATGACAGCAACATATAACTAACGAGGGCTTTAGAAACAAAATGGAAGCAACGGAAATAGTGCT
Source organism: Agriotes lineatus (assembly GCA_940337035.1). NCBI lineage: Eukaryota > Metazoa > Arthropoda > Insecta > Coleoptera > Elateridae > Agriotes > Agriotes lineatus. Next base: position 45,058 of record CALNHX010007253.1, read on the forward strand.
AGATAGAATAGAACATAAACCGTTACGAAACTCGATTGCATAATAGACGTATATTTCAGTGGGTTCCACCGGGCAGAAAAAATCAGGTAAGACCTAGACACCGCTAGAAAAAAACGGGATTAGACAAGCCATGAAACGAAGACCACTGACCGAAGATATGACACAGGATTGAGAGGTTTAGAGAAGACATAAGTAGATGGCCATAAAGCTGTATTATGATAATTGCGTGCAGTGTAATGGTACATTGTACTGTATTATAAAAACCCAAATATGTAATATACGAATGATCCTATTTCTAAAAAAAAATCTTGGAGAAAACTAGAGGGTAATATTGAATCTCGTAATAATTTTCGTAGCCAGGTGCATGAGCACATCCATAATATATATTCTTTTAAAATAGTTTTATTCAACCAGGATTTAATTGAACTAAAACTGAGGAAAAATAATTTTACTAAATAACGCATTTCTTTACAAAATGCTACATAAAATACTAAATTTATGCACAAGAAACAATGTAGGTTCTCCTGATGGACATAAAATGATTGCAAGAATTAGAGCAGTACAAAAAATTTTAAAGTGACTTTCAAAAACCAACATTTCTTCATTGAAACAAATAAAAAGAGAATAGGTTAGCATATTAACAGAAAATTAACAAGTCCCAAATAGTTTTAATAGGAGTGCCGTATTAAATTAGTTTATCAAATACTAGTATATGAGTTTCTGAAACGAGGTTGTTAAAATGAAGTACAATATGACATTACTGAAAATAACGTCAAAAGGATGTGAAGCTTAAAATAGACAAAATCTGATATGATACACTTACACAACTTCCTATTACAGTGATCTTATAATTAGTCAAAAATTTGTTTTTTTCTGTACAACAGTGTATAAAAAAGTAAAGTTAAGGCACTTCGTTCCATGTAGGAATGTTTGGATTCATCGTTTCAAGCCATGACAAGGCCATTCAGGGCCGCCGAAATACCTCTTTCCTATATAAAGAAAAGAAAACTATTTTAGAGGTATCCAACTGGAAAATTACCTATCTTACATCAATACACTTTAAAAATGTAAGAAAAATGTAACGTTTGAAAAAATTGTTAGAGCCGTTTTGAAAAAATCGAAAAAACTGAAAAATCACATGAGCAAACTCTATGTTATGCAATTTTCTTCAAAGGCCTACTGTCCCATCTAGATAGTACACAGACCTTATATTGAAGTTGAAAGGTCATGTCTTTTTTCGTTTTTGAGATGTCTTGTTCACACGCAGACACACAGACACGCAGGCACACAGGCAGACAGAACAATGAACACACATTTTTTTTTTGGGTTCGGGGACTTTAAAACGTGAAGATCTGTTGAAAACCCAATTTTGAATTGTTGGGGCAAATCCAATATTTGCTTTATTATAAGAGGGTGTCAAAATTGGGGTGGATGTAGGTATTTCAACGTTTCATGGTCCTTGCGAAAAGTACCCCAGTAGGCCGTGTTATTTGCAAGTGACAGGACAAAATGTCAGGTATACAAGATGTCTCACAACGTGCCATAAATATTTTAACAATCAATTGGGTAACTCATTTGAGTCAAGAAGTCTAGATAAATATGTACTCTAAACTCAATCGTTAAAAGAGTTATTCTTGACCATATAATCTGTGATTAACATTCATAAAAGTGACTTTACCAAATAAACTTTTCAATATTATACTATCATTATTATTACTCAGAAAAATTTTTCTAAATTGTCCCCTACTGCGATCGATGCACAAGGCTGTGTGTCGTAGAAGTTATTCTTGGGTAATTACAATAATTTGTGGGTGTTTTCGAATAGTATCTGCGGTCTGTCGTATTCTGACACGCAATCCCTTCAAAGTGTGTAGTAGCATAAACTAACTTTTTTATGTAACACCAGAGGTAAAAGTCTATGTGAGTCAGATCTGGCGAAAGCGGTGGCCATGTCACTGGAGCGCCTGTTCCAATCCATCTCCTTCGGAAATGTGTTTTTTACTAATTTCATACGCTCAAACTTGTATGAGCCGGGACACCTTCCAATAATATCAGCAACGATTTCTTTAGAAAATGTTCGTAATTTTCACTATCCAAATGCTAGATAATTCAAATGGTCCAATTAAGAGATCATTTAGTATATCAGCCACCATATTCACACTAAATCTTTGTTTGAAATGAAAGCGTTGAATTAAATGAGGAAGTTCTCTTGTCCATTCATGGAAATTATGAAATTAGTACTTCTGCCTCTCGCAAAGCAGGCCTGGCCAGTCAACAAATTTTGCAAGAGCTTCTGTATTGTTGCTTGAACTCTTTGGTAATGGTATGGATGAAGACGCTTTCTTCTTATTGTTCTCCATAGTAAAATAATGGTGTACTTATGTGTGCATAATAAACCTGAGTTCTGGATATTCTAGTACTCATAGATTCTAGCACACTTAATTTTCGATCTTCTTCCAATAAATTAGAATATTCTCTTCATTGTTTACGGGCATATGAACAATATCTTGGGAAGCCGCATATCTTGTTGGAATACTACTTGTTCTCTTAAATGCCGACACGAATGAGTGAAAACTTCACTTGTGGGTAATCTTCTGTTAGCGTAACGCGTAGTGCATTAGGTACATTTTTTGCCCGATATGTTTTTTAAATATTTTCCGAGATTTTGCTATCAAATATCAAAACCATCATTACCATCAAGCAAGCTGCTTTGAGTAATTTTGTAGTTGATGCTGTGACACGTTAAAAATCAAAGTCGTAAATATCAATATTCTTTATCTACGACAGTGTGTAAAATTGCTTTTTAGTTGGCAGTTTTAAGTTTGTAAAACGACTGTTTAATAACATGTTTTCATTAGTTTACGTCGTTAGTAGTAACGTGTTTAAAAGGTTTCATTAGCCACGTTGTGAGTAGCAACGTGTTTTAAAATTTTTAAAACACACAAAATTACGACCGGTTGCTGGTAATCCTAATTTACATTTAATTTTTTTTATATTTACCGTGTTTTCTAGATTCTATCGTAGATAAAATATTATACGATACACATGCGTAAAGCATCTTTAGTCACTCGCGGGGCTTAAAACGCTCGCTCACTCGCGTTCTAACTCTACCCCACTCGTGCCTAAAGAGCTTTACGCACTTTTACCGTAAATTACTATTATTTCTCCTAAAACTAAATTCCGTAACTAACCCTTCTGCAAATACCTTTTATTACTATAGAACAATATTATTCTTTAAGGGTCCCTGAATGCCCTGAAAGTAATTTTCTACTGATTTTACCACACCGGGATGCGTGAAAACACTGACCTACTGTAAAATCGTAGTTACGGTAGACGTCAACTGTAAGTGAATGTGTTGTTTTACATGCCAGGAGGCCAAAATAGTTATTTGGATTACAATAGTGGTGGGTTGCATTTTACAGGGCCTGGTTTTAATTTTTGAAGCACAATGCGAAGCGGAGTGCTGTAATAAACCGAGTGCTGTAAAATTCGTAACGCACCGAGTAGTGTATTACATTTTTTGGCGATATATATTTTTAAATGTCTTTTCCTACGACTGCTTCTAAAATCAAGTTTTCCGCCTTGTTGACGTACGTCAAAAATTGATTGTTTTGAATCAGTTCATCGCGGCAGCCATCATACGTAAGTATATAATCGTGAATCGTAATACATAGCAACATACATAAATTTTATATAAGCTTTCATGATTATATACCTAAGTCGGCTAGTGGTCAGCTATTTGAAAACGTCAAAGTTGACAGCTGTCATTGTGAATTTGATTTAAATTTTTTTCGCGATTTAAAGTTACTTGTGCTTTATTTTGTGTATTGTTTAAGTGTCAAGAAAAATAAGAAATGGGCGATAAAATATCCAATTCTGATGTAAAAATTTGCACGTCGCTGGAAATTTTAGAAATGGCAAAAAACACCAGTTTAAACCTATTTTCGAAAATTTTACAGTCGTAGGAAAATTTTGTATGCAACCGAGCGAAAATGCATTAGGCGTTCGTTCGAGTTTTTTCGGACCTCGCTTCGCTCGGCCCGAAACTTTCGAACTCACGCCTAATGCATCATTTTTCGCTCTAGGTACATAAATAACTATTAATACATCCGAGATTCTGCTTTCAAGTATCAAAACCACCGCTGTCATCAAACAAGCCGCCTGAATGGGGAATTACGTAACCAACGTTTTAGCAAAAGCCCTTTATTACTACAAAGTATTTTTGTTGTTAAGGGTCTCTGAAAGCTTAAAAACACTGACTAACTGTAAAATCGTAGTTACGATGGACGTCAACTGTGTATGATGTGCTGTTTAGATGTCAAGAGTCTAAAAAGTATATAGCATACATTTTATCTCATCAGTTTTACATAACTGGGTACACTTTTACCGAGGACCATGAGAAATTGAAACCCACATCCCATGTTTCAATTTCCATAGATTTGTGAAACTAAGTGGAATGTAGCGCTATACAGCTCTGATTAAGATCGAATTTACTTCAAATAAGAACCATTGTCATAAAGTAAGATAACTTGTACGATTAATTTAAACCATTCATCGGCTTCTGATTTGATAATAAATTTGAAGTATTAAGGGGGCGGCAGGAAATTTAACTTATTCAACCAGTTTTACTTTTATTCAGCATTGTTTTTAACACCCACATTTTCTATTCTGAACGCCGCTTTGTCAGTATTTCGCGGAGGTGCTAAGGGCACAGAAGCTTTTACGTTGAATGCAGTATGCATACTACCGTGTTTAAAATATGTTGTTAAATATTTACCCAACAACCCTACGGGTGAAATATGAGCTATTAATTACAATTCGCAGTTAGGCCACCTACGATTAATTACGTTTGAACGGTGAACATGAAACGGGTGCTTAATTATTTGTTAGCGTCGCTGAATACTGTGCAAACAAGAAAAACTAAATGCAATCGAACGCAAGGGTAAACATAGTATGTTAGCACAATCAGGTTAATACCAGCTGGGGCAGAGTCAACTTCGAATTCAATTTCCACAGCATAACTGTGTTCACGCTTGCAGTGTTCCATGTTAATGTGGCTGAGTTTACCTTCGGATATGAAAATTCGCTGGATTTTAGAAATGCCGAATATCGAACTCGCATATGCGTGCACCATATGAATATAAAAAGAAAGCAATTTAGATTCGGTGACCTGTCAGTTTTTCGTCATATAGTTCTCAGATCATTTTCACTTTGCTGTCAGTTCTAATGGTTTTTAGTATATTTTCAGCTACACGTTCAGCTTGCTTGTACATCGCCCACAATATGAAATTTGAAGTTAGAATTAGTTTATTTCTCTTTGGAAACGCAATTACAGCTACTAGGAGTTTTAGTTTCAGAATTGGTAACGGCAGAGTAATTATTTCTTATTTATTTTGAGATTGCTTTTCGATAGTGCTATTACATGACGCAACAGAGAACAACATTCAGTTAAATTTTTTCTTCATTGACTGTACGAGTTTAATAAATAAAAAATGAATAGGTCATTGATAGAAGTCGCTAAAAATCACTAAATTTAAGAAATCTGTAAATTAGGTTTTCAGGACGATCTATTGCGTAACAGTAATGGTTTTCATCATCATTCATCACCTCATCTACTATCCATTTTGTGTCCACTGTTGGACGAATACTTAGAAAAAAAATTCTCTGTGTCTCCACTTAATAATTTACTTCGTCTCTATATTATCTGATATTCTTGTCAGACATCCGGCCCAGTTGCACTTCAGGAAAGCTATTCGTTTGACTGTATCCGTTACCACAAGCATCCTTCTTATTTCATTGTTTGATAACCTTTCCTCGGAGATACACACAATATCGATCTATCTATACGTCTTTGTGCGACATGTATATTATTTACCGATTTTTCTGTCAATGTTACCGTCTAGACACAGTACGTTAAGACAGGTAGACCACATTGGTCGTAACCTTTCTCTTTAAGCAATCTGGAATATCGAATTTGATTATTTCTTCCAAGTCTGATTCATAGCCCAGATATGGGTACGAGTTAGCCTTGTTCTATGACTGTTTAATCTACAGCAATATTTTCACCTATGACAACATTTGTTTATTGATTTCTAATCCGATTTGGCATGATGGTATATTTAGCTGTTGAAGTATTTGTCCGGCCTTGTCGGTGCGATCTGATATTAATACAATACCAGCAACCCAGTGAGACAAATGTCTCATTTAAAAAAACAGAAAAGACCGTTTTTCAAATAGAACGCGTATTAAATAAAAACTGTACCCAGACCTGGAAGGTGTCAAAGTGGTACGCCGCATCGGAACATTCTGGAAGCTGTCAAAGTGGTTGCCTAACCGATCGAGGTTTTAAGGCGCAGAGGGTCGCAGCTCCGTTTGGCTGCTGAAACAGCGTACTGACACTTCCGGTTTTCGAGAAATCACGTGATTTCTGAAAAACCGGAAGTGTCACGTGACTGAAATTCGGTTCCTGATCTGACATGACCATTCCAAACATATAACTTTAATAACTTTTTTCTCTATCTCTTACGGTTTGGCTGCTAAAACAGCGTCCCGGACAGACAAAACAGCGTCCCGGACAGACAAGTCTATTGGATAAAGGATCGTCGACGAATTTAAGGCAACTTACCTTTTCGCTGCCTATTTTTATACTTCGCTTTTCAAATTTATATTTTATTTTATAATCCAGCAAATTCACAGAACAAAGACCTTCTCCTTCCTATACCCTATATCGACTATTTTAATGGATTTCTGGAAGCCGGTCTACAGGAACTCCTACAAAATGTTTAGTTTGTATTTAGAAATGAGTTAAATATTGTCATATCGAAATGACTATGAGATTTCTAAAAATAATAGTTTTTGTCGCCTTCGAAAATATACTTCTACCGATTTTGGGACTAATACCAAAAATCGTTTTCGATTTATTACAAAAAATAATATAAATTTTACCATTAACAGCAATACTTTTTAAAAATATATTTAGTTTAGTTTTTCTATTCTTATTTCATTATTTATGCTCATATACATAGAAATTAGTTAGCAACTCTTCTTTCTTAATATTTTAATACTAGAGTAACAACAAATAAAAAAAGAAGTAAGAATGAATTCCAGCGAACTTCAAAGTCGCATTATTTTTTACTCGAACGTACTTGTAGCTGTACAGGAAATCGTAAAAGTAACTAGGTTAGACTAAAGTCGATTCGCAAAATCCCAGATGTTGTAGCACAGTAGAAGACAACAAAGTTCTGTCTGTCAGGAGATAATAGAAAATCCTTGAGCCAGAAACACCACCACTGGAGCAGTTGAGTGCAAATAAATCCTGCAGATCCAACGATGATGCCGAGAATTTGAGCCTGATATTGCTAATTGGAACGTTACGATTCTTTTGTTTCTGTATTTGGCTTTGTAGCTTTGCCAATTTGGTGGGTGCAAGGTCATTGACGGCTTTTGAACGGATAAAACTTAAAGTACCCTTTGGGGTGTGGACACTAATCGCCTTAGTTGATACAGAAGATTTATGAGAAGTGTTAGACGTTAATACTTCAGTTATCACTACTTAAGGATGTGTTGCACTTTGTTATATTAATATCTATTTCCTATTAAACTACTTTTAAAATGAATTAATATTGAGGAACTTTCGAGAAATTACGTCTTCATTATTATTTTAGGAAGACTCTATTTTCGTATCCAAAAATGTTCGTTTTGTAGGAATTTGCTTCCTTTCAGATTAATAAGCAATGATAACAGTCGTAAAAGAAAAAAACAAAACCTAAATAAGTTTGTCATGTTCACAGCAACAGGCTCCAAACTGAGAGTTGTCAATTTGGAACACACAATACAAATTCTTAATTTCACATTTTGGTATTCGGATATCGTACAAGTATGTAAGTCATGATTTATGTAATTATCCAGCTATCACAGGAACACAAATAAAATTAAATAATTATGTAGTCTTTTAGAGAAATATAAAGCTTTTACAGTAAATTCTTATATTGCCAGCTTGGTTGCATTGCATCACGTTTTTAGGATACGATCAATATAACCTGTGTGGCAAGATGCCTGTTACTATTTATAATATTAATTTAGAGGGAATTTTACCATACGAAATTGCATATAATAATAATTATAAATTGTATATAGTAATTATACAACTAATGGTTGTTATTTTCAAAACTGAAAATATTAAAACAAAGATGTGCGGTTCTCTTTAATTAGAATATATAACAAAATATAATTGATGGCCATTATTTTCGCATTAACAACATAAATATGGTGTCAACTTAAAATAAAATATAATGTAGTCAGGGCAAACCTAATTTCTGTTGTACAGAATTGCTATTACGTTATCGATTAATTTTCTACTACTACACAATTTTGTTATTATTAGTTTTTGCTACAGTGTCAACAAAATTTTAATTTTAAATAAACGACTAGAAACATTTACGAAACTATCGCTTTTATAATTCGAATTAGTTATTGTTATTTTCTGATAACATCTACATTTACATTTTCTGCAAATGTCTGGAAACATGTACTATCGCTGTTATAATTCATATGAAAACTTTGTTGTATTCTTTGTGTCTCAGTCCTACTTACAGTAGTTGTAATAAAATATGCGACAGAGCAATATACTTATTAGTACTGTTAGAATTAATTAGGTGATCGTTTTTTTTTCTTATGTAAATATCTTTTAATCAGAAATTATTCTTTCACTAGAACTGAGAAAATTGAATTTAGACAGGATTGCACTTGAACTGGAAAATGATTTTATCTCTACTTCTTAGTAATTCTACAATTTGTAATATGATACATTTTATTCCAATCTAATTCCAAAATTTGTTTTTATAAATGCTAATGCTGCCTCAAGCTGTAAAATCAGATCTTATTCGCGAAGCAATGTTCTGTTAGAAAGACGTAATTCAAAAAATATACTGTTACTGGCTCTCAATCCTGGAGTTTCTATTAAATCATGTAGAAATATTGTGTTCACAATATACTTAAAAAGCTTATTGTGAAATGGGGTTTTTCAATTTCTTTTTAAAAGAATATTTGGATTATATAATTTCAGTTTAGGTTACGAATATCAATGTCATGGCCTAGCTGCTCATTTTGTTTGATTGTAATCCAAAGTTTGAAGAAAATGTCTGTACGAGAACGGTAACAAGTCGCTTTTATGGAATATAGACTTCTAAACTGGTTAAAGGTTATACCTATATTCCATAGCTTTGAATATACTAGTGGTCGACAAATTGGCTAAATACTAAATAACCCTCGGTTAAAGAAATCCAATTTTAATTTCCCAGAACTATCTGTAGAGATTTATGTAAAAGTGCGTTTTGCTTTCTGTGTGAGGATAATGAGGGTAGATGGGCACGTGTAAAGTTACAGCACAAACGGCGCTAGAATTTTAAATTTAAATGCTTTGCAATACCACCTGCAATTAAAAGATATGAAATGGTAACTTATCAATCATAAAGTAGTGTCTCGGCTATCGGCCAGGTTTTTTCGAAAACTCAAGTTTCAAAAGTAAGAGCGCTACAGTCTTATGCAGATTATATTTTAATTTCTTGTTCACTACCTGATGTGGATCTATCTTATTTATCAATGCCAGGCTCTTAATTTACATATGCAATTGCTAGAGAATAGAATGTCTCATTTTTTTTAATTTAGCTATTTTCAAAAATGTATTCCTATTTTTTGCTTTATTTTTGCTTTTTAAGATATTGGCCTGGTAAATGTAATTTTATAAGAGACTAGTGAATCAGCCGAGCTATGCTTCGCGTCGGTAATTACACGATTTAATTAAATTAAATATAATTTTACTATACTTTTTCTTACTTACTTTTAAAATATGGAGACGTGGCTATACAGATGAATCTGCAGCATACCCTCGTTCAAACACACTGTAAGCCGTAATTTGAATTGAAAATTGGTGCAGATAGCAAGAAATATTTAATTTAAAATATGGAAGCGTGAGTATAAAAATGAATTTGCAACATAGCCCCGTTCAAACACACCGTAAACCGTAAGGCTGTGGTGGCTCAGGGGAAGTGGCTTAAGGCTGCTGGCACGACAACTAGGGTTCGAATCCTGCAGGAAACAAACATTTTTTAAATTGAATAAATGAGCGCAGGAGAGAACGACTGCGAGAGAGATAGATGTCAACGAAACGCGTAATTAATTCCAAAATGGCCGTCGCGGAATTCCGGGAATCGCGTAATCAAATTTAATTCGCGGGTCATATATGGAAGGCCGATCATATGTGTAATTCGCGGAATTTAATTGGGTCAATTAATTGGAGCATTTGATTCGCGGTTTAATTAGGTCAAATTAATATTTAGTTGCAAATTTACAATTTCACGAAAGCCCAGAATCAAAGAAAAATTGCACATTTTCCTTATTTAAAAATTGAGAAAATAAGGTAACCCTCCCTCCATCACAAACGCAACTCAAACTCTCAAAAAATGAAATCGACCAGTAGAAAGTACCCAAACATCAAATTTCAGGCAAATATTAATATTAGGGTTTTTCTGATAATTATAACATTTTCCCCATTTTGCAATTCCCAAATCCACCTGTGCCGCAAAATTCCCACATCCCAAATTTTCTTAAAAAATACAATCGACCAGTAGAACGTCTCCAAACAGCAAATTTTACACAAATATGGCTTTTAAGGTTTTTCTGATAGTTATATCGTTTTTCCCATTTTTCAAACCCTCAAATCTGAGCTGCAAAATTCTTTATAACTCACAGATTCTCCCACATACTGCTAAAATCGCATATTATATTTATACCCTTGTAATTTTGCCCCCCGTGCATCGCAGACCCCAAAAAACAGCCAATACGATGAACGTTCATTCATCCTTTTTCCAACTAGCCCCAAATCACGTATGGATCTTTCAAAAAGTATGTGATGTAACAGCACCGAACGCTTTCGTGTCCAAGAGGTCGTTTTAACTCCTGTATTTTCGTCCCCTCTAATCTTATATTTCCATAAACTCTTCAGAAAGTTCGGCCTTGACGAGATCTTCAAAATGAGGCCAACAACATTCACCTGCAATACGTACAGCTTGCAAAAATTTACGAAAACTGTTCAGCGTCACACAAATCGATTTTGGAGCTGCGTACTAGCGTCACACTTCTAATTCGTTAAATATTTGCAATGTTAAAACCAAGTAAAACCAGCCGCACTAGTTTAACGAAGACGACTACACGAGCGAAAGACGGACAAAGACTTACGAATATGTACCTGGAATGTGCTCGCAGTACACAAACCTGGAGCCTTTACTGCTGAACACCCTAAACACGTACAAGACAGATTTGACTGCAATTGAGGAAATTAGATGGGTACTCCAAGGAACGTTAGAAAAGTAAAACCACAGAATTTATGATAGCTGTTACTAGTACAGTAAAATTGTCGGAAAATACCCCGTTACCTTAAAAAAATTGGCCGCGGCGATTCCTCTTGCCCAGTGGTTTAGGGTCATTAGACAAGTGTAAAACCAAAAAGGCGTCACCCCACCCCTTGCCAAACAGCCGCCATCTTGATAACAATTGAATTTGTTTTTTCTCGGGATCCATTGGTCGCACAGAAAAAGTTATTGAACAAAAAATGTTGGAAATAAAATTCTACACATTTTTTATCCTTGCCGCGATACCGAGAAGTTGTTATTTCAAACGGTAGAAGGCAACAAAGTTACCAAAAATCTGTTTCCGTCATTCTAGCTCTGTGGGGGTCTTTTTTCCGAAAATTGCGAATGTGAAAGTTGTAGTGCTTGAAAAAATATGCACGAATCTCTTTTAATAATGGGATTGATTTAAATAGTCTCCGAGTGACAGCCCTTCAAAGTCCGCTCAGTGTGGGAAATGTACGATATACTCCGGCGCAGCGAAGTAACCATTTCTCTTTTGCGAGATAAAATCGTCACGTTACTCAAGTAGTTTCAATGTGAATAGGTTTTCACAACCTACAGAAATTCTACACATTTTTGGTCATTGCCGCGATACTGAGAAATTGGTATAGGTAAAAGAAATGAAAATGATGGGAAAGGAGTATATGAGCCCAGAATGATATCATTTGGCACAGATCCGTAAAGATCTTAAATTTGCTGGTGTAATATTTATTATATAATATGATAATTGCAATTATTTGTAAATTTTGCCACAGGAATAACCAAAATTCAACAAATTGACAATTGCTTTACCACGTGCCATTTCTGCAAAAATAATACAGATACCCGACTGTCTATATGTTATTAAACAACAAACAGCTTGTTTCACTTCAACTAAAACATGCTACGGTGAACGAAATTATATTTTGATAGTTTGGGCCAAATGAAATGAATCGGTAATTTATTTTATTCAATTTTGACAGTTTAAAGTGACATTATTAACTCCATAACCTGTATAAACAGTCTATGATTCACAAGTGAAATAAAAGTGTTTTAATTCACTAGAGAATTAGAAAAGTTTAATTCACTAGAGAATTAAAAAAAAATCAATGAAGAATAACATATTTTTATTATCTCCAAATATTTACATTCAATTGTTCTTTCTCTTTGTAGTGTCTAATATATACTATCCGTCCCAGGATTCTTCCTCCTGACGTCATTTGCATATGAAGTAATCAAAGAAATAGTTGTCCAGCACATTTACATTGGTTGCCGTTTGATAGACAAAGAAAACAACAGTAATTGATTTCTGCTATCGCGCCCATTAAGTTACGACGTGTGTCCATAGGGCTGGCAGTAAATACGAGTGAAACAGAAATTGTACAGCACTGTCAAACTTTGATCTGCCGGGCAACGCCTTATGAATTTGGTTTCTAATTTGACTTCGTGCTTCTGTCAAATTATTCTGATTGTTCATTTTCTGGTTTCAAGTGCATTTTCGCAGTTTTCCTGGCCTTCATTAGCATTATAAACAGTTCTTTTCAGAACTACTACTGCTAGCGTTTTTCTTATCAGGTATGCAATCGGTTTCGTAAATTTCATGGTTAGGTTATGTACGTTTGCTTTTCCAGCCTATTTGTTTTGGACCTTTGGAAAGCAATGCCTGGAAAACGTTTAAATTCGCAGGCCCAAGCAATGATTCTTTCGCTTTTAGAGTACTTTGAAGCAGAGAAAGCTAACGGTGGACCCTTGCTGCCACTAACTGCAGTTCGTGAAGTAGGTACGTAAAGCTATTCATAGTACGCTATATTAAATAAATCTAAATTTTAGAGAGTAGCAAATGCATTAAAAATCAGTGAGTCAAGTGTTACAGCCATTAAGCAGCGAATTAAAAGCAATCCGATTTTATCTAGTCCAGGAAAATCAAGGCCGAGACATAAATCAAAGTCCACTGATTTACACGATGGTGTGAAGATGGCAATTCGAGATACAATATACGACATGTATCAACAAAGTACTTAAATTTGATGTTACCTTAAGATATTTATACTAATTGAAAATTTTTAGAAAAACATGTTACGTTGGCCACGTTGAATACCGAGTTAAGGGCTAAACAAATAACACATATTAGCAGAACCAGTTTACACAGAGTTCTTCCTTCCATCGGCTTTAAATTTGCAAAGGAAAGTAATAGAAGATTTTTAGTGGAAAGAACTAATATTGCTGCCATGCGAGGCTTCTTTATGAGAGAATACGTGAAAAATTTACAGTCTCCTATTAGAGATATAATTTTTCTAGACGAAACCTGGATTTATTCTAAGGGAAATCCAATGAAATCATGGCAAGACAGTAATGTGAAGAGTGTCCGTAAACCTGAAGGCTATGATGGCAAACGTTACATCATTCTGCATGCTGGTGGTACGGGAGGCTTTGTTAATAATGCAGGTTTAATATTTGCTTCAAAAACAATTTCTGCTGATTATCATACAGAAATGAATGGTGATTTATTTTTCAAATGGGTAAAAGAACAGCTGGTCTGCAATTTGGAAGGGCCTTCATTAATAATTATCGATAATGCTCCATATCACAGCATGTTGCTTGAAAAGCAACCCACTTCGACATGGAGAAAAGCTGAAATTATCCAATGGTTGAATAACAATAATGTGTCAATTGAAAACGATATGAACAAAAATGAATTATTAGCGCTAGCAAAGCTAAATCAAAAACCAAAAAGGTATGTTATTGATGAGTACACGAGAGAACAAGGCCACGAAGTTCTTCGCTTGCCACCATATCACTGCGACTTCAATGCTATAGAATTAGTATGGGCTCAAGCAAAAACCTATTATAATAAGCATATAGGTAGAGATGGTTACGGGGATACACAGGTTTTAGCAATGTGGAAGGAAGCCTTAGAGCACATTGGTCCAGATGTTTGGGAAAATTGTGTAAGGCATACGAGCACGCTCATCACAAAGTGGTACCAACGTGAGGAGCTCATCGAAGAAGCCATTGAAGCAGTTAAACCACTAGTAATTCACGTTTCTGCATCTGATACTGACAGCGATATGTCAAGTGAAAGTGATACATAAATATAAAATGGCTTGACCTGGTGTTAAAATTAAGTAATTTATTTTTATTTTTTTTAATAAGAGCATCGACCGCAAAACTTGGCTCACCGCCTCGTTTTGCCAATCAAACTTGTATCGTTAATACATGGATCTATTAATACATCCATGCGTTAATATCTCTTTAAATTTATTATACTGTAGTAACCAGAATTAGCAAATATATTTAATTTACATTACTTTAAGCTCGTTGTTGTATTACATTTATTAATATTTTGTTTAAAAATTGTTATGAATCTTAGGCGCATCGGTTTGTTCAGTAGTGTATTAAATACATTATTACGATCGAGTTGATTTATTTCTAATATAGGTGGTTTTAAAACTGGATTACGTAAAACTTTTCTTGGTAATTTCAATTTTATTTAATAAGTTAATTCTAGAACTAGTAAGAAACAAGTAATATTTACAAATATATTTATTAGATTAGGTATCCGACTGCTACCGGAACCTTAAGAAGAAGATATCATGGTATATTATCTAGCTGACATCTTAACTAAACATCTAAACAGTGATTTCTGGGTTTTCATTGTTAGTTGCAATTTCATCTGCAAATATAGATATAAGTAGTGGTGTTCCCATAGGGTATACTCAGGATTTTCTGGACATACTGCGTATACTCTCAAGCAATTTTATGAAAACTTGTTGAATGTGCTTACGAATTAGGCCTAACGTCAAGTCAACCACTCTACTTGAACAATTGTCTGCACCAAGACTGCCAGTGTTTGTAGGATTTATCCAACCACTCTACCTTTCGAGTAGCAGTGAAGGGTGTATTCCGCGACCATACGTGAAGGTTTGGCTGCGAGAAGGAACTATTCAGTTTATTACAATTACAAATGGTATGTTAACTTTATTATATAGGTAGCAGTTAGCTGTGAGTAATTACGTATTCAAAAAATGGAACTGATACTTTAATAGAAGAATAACAGTCAGGGCACACATACTTCAACAACCACAAGTTAAAAGAACCCATACTCTTAACATCCTTAATATACCAAGAACCAAAAGTATTCATCTATCTGTCGAATATAAAAATTCATTAAAGTACATTACAAAACATTTCACTAATACAGTTATTTATAATTTGTTCAACATACTTGTTTACGGAGGTTCGAATAAAATTATTCTAGTTTATTCTATTAACACATTCATTCATTCACTGTCTTTAGCCTCTTTTACCTATCGCTGTCGAGCAACATTCATACCAAGTAGGAAGTGCGCAGAATGTAAAACACATACATGCAACTGAACAGTCTAAATGTACATAATAATATTAATAACTAATGTACTACATTTCTAAAATTTAATTTGGAGTATTCGTTGATAATCTGGTGTTCTCATACTAAATTGCTTTCTAATGTCAATTGGCCTTAATTTTAGAGCAGGAACAGCACTTGATTTAACACGTTAATCGCCACGTGAAGCTAACGTGCATTTCAATCTTTTTATTTACAGCGCCGTGTGATGCTAACTTGCATCTCACGTTGAAAAGTTTTCGTGGCCGTGTGATTCACTGTAGCTTCTCATTGTGCGTAACTTTACATGCTTTGCCTAATGCACGTGGCCTCCTATACCCAACAACACATTAACCCCTTTGGATAGCGTATTTGGCTGCCTATTTATAGGCGTTTCAATATTAGATATGTTTTATTGTTTCTTCTACGTAGTTGGCCCTTGACACCCATTTCTGAATTTGTATTGCGGCGATTAACGTGTTAAATATTTTTCTGCCTTCCAGAATTTGAAAATCATCGGGCCTGAAATGGACAGAACAAATTACTTAATTATTATTTTAATTATGAGACAGCTTACCGAAAATATTTAACACTAGGAATCGATTGTCGATTTCCACAAAAAGGCAATTTCTTCGAAAAATACGGGGTTCAGTATATGCAAATCCCATCTTTCGTAAGTTCCTAAGTATATCATATATATGTCGATGTCGCATAGGTTCGGTTTACTCGTCACCCTCCTATTCTTTGAATCCCGCTTCCTGCAGCCATGGTAACCACTGATTCACCTGGAATAGCGCTTGACCCTTTCCAGGTTAAGCATCGGTGACATCTTTCCAAGTAGGGAAGACCTCTGTACAGCGATCAGAGTTGCAGCGGAACTGGTGACCTTCGTTATTTAGTTCTCACGCTCCTCCAGGGAATTGCATAGCGTTTTGAAGGAGTCCTGTATTATGCTAGCGTTCACTAAATTGTCTTTCCTCGGTCAAGCTAAGAACTTAATTGCCTTCCAATTTAAAACGCGAAACCATTCAAAATAAATTTAGGTTATGTCATTTTCGCGCATAGATAAACAATTCTCAACTGCGCAAACGCACGACACCCCCGGTGGGCGAGTGTCAAATGTGCACATATATTTTCACGCGCAGGTCGTATGAGTTGCTCTACCAGTTAATAATACAATTCAGTGATAAAACCAAGCTTCATTTCAATACAATGTTAAAAAAATATGCCCAGGTTTATACACATCAACTCCAAAAGTTAGCAAAATTACTTTAAATTATATTTATTTGTTTTTGCTTCGCCGTGCAAATATAATGCACTTCGTTAACTATTATATTATATTTTTGTGACGACCTAACCTCACTTTTAGCCGTTGACTTTGACAACTGACCGGAAGTTTCATGATTATAGTTGTTCAATTACCAACTTGGTAGTTAATCTTACGTCATACACATCCGCGTGTGACGTCAGGAGGAAGAATCCTGGGACGGATAGTAATTACTAAAATTTATATCAAATCGACGATGAATGGGCAAATTTATATCTTAGTTTGAATATTTTTTTAAATTTTTTATTCAAAATTTCGTCAAAATTGAATAAAAACATATATACGTCACGTGAATTAAATATTTATTAACTCAAAGATATGATCCCACTCGCACTACGTGCTCGTGAGCTCAACATCTTTCCGTGAATAAACATGTTTAATTCACTTGGTGTATAATATTTACCAAAGATAGTGTTTCCCGACTAGTTTTTGCAATTTGTTATTGTTAAAGCTGTTATAATACTGCTAAAAACGTCTACAATTACGATGTAAGAATATTGACCAAGAAGATTTTCTTTTGTGGGTACAAAATAAAGATACCGGAAAAATTTTAACTGTACCAAATGATTTAATTCTGGGCTCGTATATTGAAAGTAATTTTTTTTTTTGCATAAACCCTAAGATATATTGTAGTCTACTCAGACACGTTTTCTTTTTTTGGAGCTGTTTCTTCGTTTTGGTTCGGAGCCTCGGACACAACCGAGTCATTATCGACCATGATAGAAATGTTGATAAAACTTTTATTGAAAAAAGAGCTCACAACTTGTTATAAACGCAATGTGAAAAATTCTTGGAAAAAATCCGTGAATACGATTGCGAGTGTTGTTTCGTGATTGTATTCTGATTATAAATGGATAATAGTACGAGCGATAATGGTTTTCTTTATGTTAACCAAATGGCAGACATGGCATCTCGTTAGTTATAATAAGTGCGGGATATAAATAATTTACATCTCTCCACTTCACCGCGCGGCGCGGATTTTGAAGGGCTGTTACTCGGAGACTATTTAAATCAATCACATTATTAAAAGAGAGTCGTGTATATTTTTTCAAGCACTACAACTTTCACATTCGCAATTTTCGGAAAAATCACCCCCACAGCGCTAGAATGACAGAAACAGATTTTTGAAAACTTTGTCGCCCTCTACCGTTTTAAATACCAACTTCTCGGTATCACGGCAAGCATAAAAAATGTGGAGAATTTTATTTCCAATATTTTTTGTTTAATAAATTTTTCTGTGCGACCAATGGATCGCAAGGAAAAACAAATTCAATTGTTATCAAGATGGCGGCTGTTTGGCAAGGAGTGGGGTGACGCCTTTTTGGTTTTACACTTGTCTAATGACCCTAAACCACTGGGCAAGAGGAATCGCCGCGGCCAATTTTTTTAAGGTAAAACGACAATTTTACTGTACTATACTCTAAGCAACACATCTCTGGCACCGGGTTTATCATAAATAAAAAGACAAAAATGCTGTGTTCGACTTCGAAACTGCAAGCCACCGAATATGCCAAATCAGAATTAAGGAAAGGATGTTCAAGTACAGTATCATTAATGTTCATGCTCCGACAGAAGATGAAGGAGATCACAAAAACGATTAATTGTAGTACTCATTAGATGTAATATACAGCAGATGTCCGAAATACGATGTTCTGATAATAATCGGAGATATGAACGCAAAAGTGGGACAAGAAACCAATTATAAGCCAACAATAGAAAAACATAGCCCACATCAAACTTCAAACGATAATGGCTCAAGACTAGACTTTGTAGCTTAACGTAACATGCTAATAGCAACCACATAATTTCAACACAACACAAATCACAAAGCTGCTTGGAGTCACCAGATGGCAAAACATAATATAATCGCTTGACCACACACTTGTGGATGCACGTCAAGCGTCACATATACTAGAGTTATCTCAAATCGGGTCATATTTGTAATACTGAAATTAAACAAACGTAAGACTATTTATATAAAGCAATAAAACCATATAGTTATCTCCACGAATTTTGTTGTAATTCTGTTGGTAGCAACATGTTTGCAAACCATACTGATTTAATCATAAGGATAATGGTCATCTTAGGGGTATATTGTTAACAATTATACAGGGTGATTTTTAAGTTAATTCTTTCATTTTACCAGGATATAAAACTTAAAGATTAAGCATTTGTTTAAATTACCACTCTTACGAAATATCAAAGCTAATGGAAGTACAGGGTGTTAGAGTTTCAAATTAAGAACTAAAATTACTTAACAAAAATTAAACTAAACTTAATCTAACTTAAATGATATGTTCAAAATTATCACCCTTCGCTTCTACACATACGTTCCGCGTATAAGAGCGATACGGAAGCGGCATTTTGACGACAATCCAGTAAATAATAAACATATTCACTCATTCATTATTTCATAAACATCAACCATTTTTTAGCAATAACATTAATAAAATTACAATGGAAAACTAGTTGACAGGTCATTGCTTGACACCAGAGATAACAAAAATTCAATTGTCCAGCCGCCTTTGCGTCAAAGTTTAGTTTTTAATTTGAAACTTTAACACCTTTAAATCAAAAAATCCTTACTTTTTGAAGCTTTATATCCTGGTAAAAGGAACTTAACAATCACCCTGTATATATAATAAAGGAAACCACTTACGGTTATCATTAAAAATCGGAGCAAATGGGGAAAAGTAAGGTTAACATTTAAAAAAGCTGAAAACGTGATTGAAAAAAGCTTAAAATACACACCACATGGAGAAGTAACTAATCAACCAGCAAACTTCATTATAAAAATCATTGGTTAAAACGCAATCAGTAAAATTTTAAAATTTAGAGAGTTAGTCATTTAAGATGGCTTCATCAAGATAAAGTTAATTACAATAAGTAACTTAACTTAAAAATCGAGAGTCCCTAGATTCAATCACAATCAAATAACCGGAAATGTTCAATAAAGTAAAAGACAAAAAAACTTAAAGACCAAGTACCGGAGGGAATCAGCAAGAAAATTACAAAAGCATTTTATATTTAAGAAAATACAATTAGGATCAAAATATGTGACTTCATTGAGTTTAAATTCATTATTATTGGACATAATTTCAAAAATCTTAAGTAAATCCAGCAAAATACCTTTATTAGCTGTATAACAGATTTTATAATCTTTATTAGGATCAAAACTATAGTTAAACTGCAAAATGCCATTAGCGAAAGCAGATTCCTTGGGTTGATCTATGGTAAAATTGTTGTTTCTAATACAAGCGAAATGTTCTCTACTTTTTAAAGTACGTTTAGTTTGACTAATATAAAAACAGTTGCACGACAAACAGTCAAGACGGTAGACACCAGATCATTCTTGTAAAGGAGTAGAATCTTTATTGAAAACTACTAATTTCTGAAAGAAATTGGTAGTAAAAAAAGAAATTTGAAATTTATATTTGCTTAGTATGTTTTTATGGACAAAGAAATTCTACCATAATAAGGTATTGAATGAAACATTTTAATTTCGGAATTATTAATTGGCGTTAAATTTGTTGAAAATTTTATTCTGAGTTTATAGGTAAATAGGTAAAATTAGATGAAGAGGATAACCGTTTTTAATAGCAATAAATTTAATGATATCAAATTCAATATTTTGAATGTTTTATTGACATTAGAATAGAAAGTAAACGTCTAAATAAAAATTTAAAATTGGTAAGTTTAAACGGTAAGGAATGAAACGACGAGTAAGGGATAGTATGGTTGACCGTACAGCTGGGCTTCCTATAAATACTAAAATTAAGAGATTTAACATTGGAACTAGTTATTTTTGTGCCGGGCTCCATAGCTCAGTGATTAAGCATACTGGCTACTAATCTATGGGTCGAGAGTTCTGTCCCCTATCCCGGTGAGGTTTTTAAAAAATAAAAAATGTCGATGAAAGCCTCTACAGAATGTCATCATTCGGAAGTGATGTGTAGCATGTAAAAGATCCTTTGCTAGGGCTGAAACTCCTTAGTATCGGCACAATTCTAAGTAGGACTAAGGTACTTGGTAGTCTGCATGCCTAGACCTTGTCTACAAGGTTGGCAAAAAGGGCCTATGAAGGCCTACTTGCTTGACATAAGTCTCCCCACAACATATACTACTACTACTACTATTACTAGTGTTTTTTGTTTGTAATTGATATATCAATAAAAGGTAAACAGCTATTGCGTTTAAAAAGTGAATTTAATATTATGATGTACTGTGTTAAACGAGGTGATATGATCATTAATGTTAAGGTTATTAGAATTGAAAGTCCCTTTTAATAGAACGATCTGGCGTCTACTGTCTTGACAGTTCGTCGTGCGACTGTTTTTAAATTCCGATTAAGAACCAAAGTCGTTGCTATAATAACACGTACGGCAGAACTTAAATGGCACTGGGTAGGAGATGTAGCCAGGCAAGATCAAGACAGATGGACATCAAGAATAACACTTGGCGACCAATACAAAGAAAGCACAGTGTAGGCAGACCACAGAAAAGATGGCTGGATGACATCAAAATTCTAGCAGGAAAGATATGGTTTCAAGTAGCACAGGACAGGGAAGCATGGAGACATATGAAAGCAGCCTATGTCCAGGAGAGAACAGAAAGCGGCTCAGAAAGAAAAAAAATGAAACTAGACGTAGTTTCAAAAAACGAACATTTCGCTTCTATTATAAACAACAATTTTATCATCGATCAACCCAAGAAATCTGCTTTTGGTAATTTGCAGTCGAACCACATTGTAAGTAACTTCATCTTGAATGAAGCCATCTTCAATGACTGTCACATTGTAAATTTTCAAATGTTAATTATTACGTTTTAACCAGTACAATGATTTTTATAATATAGTTTTCCGGTTAATTAGTTACTTCTCTATATGGTGTGTATTTTAAGCATTTTTCAATCACGTTTTCAACCTCTTTAAACCTTAACCTTACTTTTTACCATGTGCTCCAATTTTAAATGATAACCGCAAGTGGTTTCCTTTATTATATATCATTGTTAACAATATACCTCTTAGATTATCATTATGGCCTGATGATAAAACCAGTGTGATTTCGAAACATGTTGCTACCCACATTATTACAATAAAAATCGTGGAGAAGACTATATGGTTTTATTGATTCATATCAAGGCATCTCCATTATAAGCATGACGGATCACCTTCCTAATAAACATAATACTATAAAAATAGTACAAGCCGGTGCCCGTACGAGTAGACACAGTGAAGAGGGAATGGAACCCTTATACGAAAAGATCTCGTAAAGTTTGATCGAATATCCTTCAGACTATACTCAATTTGCAACTTCTATTCCAAAATCGGTGTAGAGCTAGACAAAATGCAACAAATATATAGGAGAATTTGAAATTGGACAGAAAATTCTAGACAAGCAGAAGCTTCTCATACAAGATTTACAAGTAATAAATAGGTTTTTTCCAGGTAGTGGTAATAAATTATAAAAATGAAAACTAGAATTAATGAAAAGCCAGAGAGAAAAGACCGCTTTACAAAGATACACATGAATAGGTAGATTAAGCATTAGAAAATAGAGGCAATGAAGAGAGAGACGTTATAAAAACAAACTTTGTCGCTAATAAACTTGAAAAATATGCGTCTATCAA
The DNA here is from genome assembly GCA_940337035.1 of Agriotes lineatus. Classification (NCBI taxonomy): domain Eukaryota; kingdom Metazoa; phylum Arthropoda; class Insecta; order Coleoptera; family Elateridae; genus Agriotes; species Agriotes lineatus. The sequence goes on from CALNHX010007253.1 coordinate 67,763, forward strand.
AGAGATCAACGACAGCAGAGTTCAAACAATAAAGAGCAACGCAAAGGACATTACTCCAAAGAACAGTAAAAACAAACAAGACACACTGCCGCAATCTACAACAGCATTACTAGAGAGGCGAAGCAAATTGATACAAGAAAACAAAATAATTATGCAGAATATGCAGAAGTGATCAAAATGGTAAGAAAATTGCACAAACAAGGTTTTATAGGTCAGAATACCCGTTTTGTAAAAGAATTATTTAAAAACAGAAAAGGACACAAAGATCTTCAGAAAAGCGAATTCACCAAACAAGCAAATACCACAGGTAAAAGATAAATATGAGAGAACAGTAGGCGATAGGGAAAGAATCTTTCGAAGAGTAAAATTGCAAATAGCCTAATAGTAAAAAAAAATGCAATAAGTCGAAAGAAACAAGAATAACAAACGTTAATTCAGAAGATGTACAACATAATGAAGTAGACAAAATATGGAAGGTCCTTATATTAAACAAATCAAATATGATAAGGCAGTAGAGACGGATGAAATAATATCAGAGATGATTAAAAAAGGAGGCGCTGCTCTGAACGAACTAAGAAGAGCTTTTGACGAAAAGAAATATATGAGTAGGATGGAAAATGCACTTATAACTATATTTTTGTACAACCGTGCCGATATGTTACTACTGTTACTAATAACACAGGCCCCTAAATAGCAACTTATAGGCACGATTGCACCACAAATTGCTAATGTGTTTTTGATTATTTTTTTCGTAGCAATGTCAGATCAGAAGGCTGGATTTAGTTAAGTTATCTTGTATAATTTCTATTATACAAAATCGATTATACTAGAGTAACTTCACTAGGTGGCGCAATACATAACTTTTGTCAACTTGATGTTATTTTCATGGAGATGACTATCAGCTAGGTTAATACAAACAAATCGAGCTACCAATAAAATATTTAAAAATTTACTCAAAAAATAATCAAATCGAATACAATGCGTACTTTGAACATGTTATACGTCTCAAACTTCCTGCACAATAACAAATCGTGTCACTTTGACACAATAATCCTCCCGCTGCGCGGTCGGGTTATTTAAACTGTCAAACTGACACCCTTTTATTATTGTGCAAGAAGTTATCGACATCAAGCCCGATAATATCGAAGTACTTATAGTATTACTACTGATTATAATATGTATTGCGATTACCCAAAATGTGTTGTGTATGCTGCGTTCGCGAAATGTTTGGCTTCCTCGGAATAATTTCACTTCGCCCAGCCGGCCAAACATTCCTTGGTACGCCAAACAGTCATATCCCGGCCTACGTATAGAATTAGCTATTGTTTGATATTAATGTGCTCATGACTAACTAAACCTGTTTTTCATACATTTAAAACAATATATCTTCTTATTTTAATGCTATATTCTATAGAACGTTGGCGGTAATTATTCTATATTTCTACAGTTTTAAACCTGGTAATGCTAGGAGTTTTTCTTCAAATATTGAGGCACGTCATCATATTTTCTATATTCTACGATTTGCTTTTAATTATAAAGATGATATTGAAGAAATCTGCCAAGCATTTGCGACTAACACAAAATTTCACGTTACAGTGCATTGTACTTACACAGAATTATGGAAGAAACAAGCACCTTCCTGTTAAATTACAAGTTTAATTTAAGAAACTTTTCTGGAAAATTGCGCTGCCAACGCTCTTTCTGAGTTATGAAAGCCCGCTTGGGTGGTAAGTTACATCGTTGTTTTGCAAGCAATATCCTTTTAGTGCCTATTCATGTACACAATGCGTTTCGTATTTTTTTTATCGACGAACCAAAACTCTCCTTAGCAGAGATCTTTTTAAAATTGGAGTGTTATTATAAAAGGGCGCATCTGTTATTTAATAAAATTTGGCAAACGTGCTTTATTGAAGCAAGCATAATTCACATCATTGTATTGGGTTGCCATAAGAGTTCCCGTAGAAGAAACATCTGCAAAATAGTGAACGTTTCGGCAGTAAATATTATTGCATAGCCGGCGCAAACTTGGCTCTGTCTTAAGTACGTAAAATATTTTATACAAAAAAAATGCAATGCTTATATTTCCTTGCATGAAAAATTTAATATAACTAAACTTAGAAAAATTTACTACTAATTTAGCAAATATTTGGCATTACTGACATTTACTTCACAAGAAAACGTAGATTAATAAAGAATGGAACTCGGGGAACTTTCTTAACTGCGTTAATTTTTAATTATAAATCGCACGTCAAATGAATCGGTGGGAAATGGTCGATACTGAAAATTTAATTGCGTGAACCTGTAAATTCTCATCCAATTAAGCTTGTCAGCTCGCTATACTGAGTAAGAATACCCTTTTAATTAAGCGTGTCTTTTATTTTCAGGTCGTTCAGGAAACTATTAGTGACGACCTGAAGCCCTACCTATGGTTTGCACTGCACTGGTTGGCAATGTCGCACGCCTGCTACAACCCTATCATTTACTGTTATATGAACTCCAGGTTCAGGACAGGATTTATTCAAGCATTCAGCATGATTCCGTGCTGCCGTTGGTGCTTGCCGCCTTTGTCGCTGTTGCATCCGAAATCCACAAGTTTTCCGCTCACAAGTAAGTCCAAGTACGTAATTTCTCCCTCAACTCAGGTGTGGTTTGACGAATGTGGTAAGATGTAGTGGATCATGCTGCTAGTAAATTGTTTGCTAATGAAATATAGATGGTGATAGATTTCTGATGCTGAATTAGCTTAATGAGTTTAGTACAGCTTGCTAGTTAAGTAATTTTAACAATTACTCTTGGAAATTTCAGAGCATGTTTAAACATTAAAAGCGTGAAAATACTTGAAGCTTAAATTGAAACATTGAATAAAAATGTTAAGCAACAAATAGCTTCCTGAATCATCAGTGCTAATGCATCTTCTTAGTATTTAATTACTAATAGTTCTGAATTATACATAAACATGGAAGAAACTCCACGAAGGTTTATTTCATAAAGTTCTTCAATTCTTCAAATTAGATCATTTACATTAAGTGAAAAACTTAAATTTTGGGTTTTAATTGTAGGATAATAATTATGCAGTTTACAGAATGAACAGTTATTATTGACCTTTTTTTCACTTTAATATAGTGCGATTTTTTGACACAAATTGCTAGATACACTTGCGTAAAGTATACTAGGACACGCGCAAGGTTCGTGCTTTAATTCTGATCAGCTCCTGACTAAACACTAGCTTGGCGTACTTGTATAGTAAATAACTATTATCTATTTTGATCTCTTAATGGAGTTATTAAATGCTGAAAATGGAGCTTGTTAAAATAATTGATTGTTCTTTTCATATGAAAAACGTCGAAACATCCTTTATTTCAGACAACTGAAAAATTGTGAAATTTATGAAAAGTCAGATTTGAAAGCTTCTGATTATTTTAATGCAAAGTGGATAAAATTGTATGATACGCGTTGCAAAGAAGTTTTTAGGTACTTGAACTGCTGTGAAACTCGACTATCGGCCTCCTTTGACAAAATACGTAGCGTGCCTAAAACACTTCAATTTTGCAACTTGCATCATAAATAGCTATTAGCTACTTCGATAACTTACTGCGATTATTAATATACTGTTTGCATTGTTTTTTTTATGAAAAACATTGAAACAAGCAACCATTCTTTTGGAGAAATAATACATCTTCACATTTATAAAATGTAAAAATATATTTCTTAAAATATTTTCATGCAAAGCAGATAAATTAATAGAAAAAATCATTTGGCCTGTTGTCGCACCGTCACTGCGCTACTCTTTTCCTAAACTTGCTTTCTACAACTTGTGTTTAATATAAATATAGTCCAGTCAAATGGCAGAAAACAGAGGAAAGTTTTGGTGGAGTTTTGATATTTGGTTCCTATATGTTTTTTGGGTCCCTGTACATGAATATCAGGTTTTCCAACAAAAATTTTGATTGCAAACATGTTTTTTAAGCAAAAACGGTGTAAAAAAACGACTTTTTTAGTTATTCTAAGATTACCCGAAAGATATCGATTTTTAGAAAACTTCTTACATTTTCAGTGTATATGAAACTCTAAAATACCCCACTTTGCAGATAGGAACTGTTAGTATTTGTTAAAATAGAAAGTTGTCCCTCCTGTATGTAGTGGTCTGAAACTGACAAACAATACATAAGGAAAATCAATTAATTTAATACAATTTATTGACTTCAACACACGTGTCAAAACACATATAAAAACCTATAGAAAATCAAAGGAAACTAAAATTAGCTTCTGGCTAAACCTACGTGTGAGATAGCTGGAGGTACTCGCATGTACGTACGCAACATACAAGAAGCAATATCAAAACTAGTGTTAAAATAATTGTTTAAAAAAAAATGTATGTTGCCAATCTCTTAAAAGACGAACCTGCATTAACGCCGACCATGCTTGCACGAAAACTGGGCTCGATTTGCGCATATAAATATATTCTTTCGTGCTCACAACAGTTTCTCACAGCTGAACGCAAACCTTTACTATATGAATTTCTTTATCTTTGATGGTGGGTAAGCCCTCAAGGACTGCCGAATTTGCGTCTCCCAAAATAGTCGCCTAGTAAACACTAAATATTCGCAAATTTTGTAAAATCATCTCCTACACCGTGACAATGAGTTCACTGGTAAACGTTGTTAAACGCTTGTTTCCTACACTTTTAGCTTGTAGACAGCAATTATTATTCACTTTCTGCAGGTTTCTATCTACTCCTATTTAACTCACATTTCCCAAAACGCAGTTTTGAAGTCGCAGATATGTACTATTGCGGAAAAAATATTTCGCACGATACTTAATCTAGTTACTTGGTTTTATCCACAGTGGCTTAGTGTGTATCTGACTATCTGACTACTTGTCAATTTTCACATTTTGGGGTTATTGTCGCATCACTAGCTTTGTCAGGATATGTTAAGAAATGGTGCTTCTTCTGCAACCAACGTCATCGGCCACACGTTGCAGTGACCATCGCTCTTCTAGTTTTGCGATAACAAAGTCTTTTTCGGCCTCGCTTAGCACGTGATTCGGCATATTAAGTTTTAATGGCAGAATGTCAGTTGTACAACTGACAATTCAGTGACTTTAGTTCACTTGATAAAATCATACTTACACAAGGCAAACAAACCGTGTGAAATATTTTTTCCGCAATGGTACGTGCAACCGCCAGCTGGAGCTGGCTTATGACTGACTAGTAGTGCTGCCAGATCTAAAATGGCCACGGCGGTAGAATCGCCGTATAGAAAACGGTAGATTTAGGATTGAAAAGCCGTCATATGACGTCATAATTTTGTTTTCGCGCACACCAAAACGTGTCCACTACTGTCTAGCAAGATTTTATTTTAGTTTAATATTTTACAGGAAAAATTAGAAACCAATAAAATTTTTAATTATTAATTTTGTTATTTGGTTAAAGGAAAAAACTAATACAATTTTCAAAATGTAGCGTATATTGTAAAATAAAAAAAGTCAACACTTACATAAAATGATTCGGGGAAATACTAACTAACGACGCTAGGACGCAAAGCCAAACCGCAATCGTAGCTGGTCGATTCTGGGAATACCCGAAATACGTTGTTGTCGACGTCTGCATAGAGATGAGGCACCGAATCGTCATTCATAGTTTTATCGATTGTTCGTTGATTATGGTTTCGTTTTTACTGTACCTTTATATTAGATACTACTCATAAATTTTAGTACCTTCCTCTGTTTTCAATTTTGCGGTAGAATTTCTAGTCTCTGCGGTAGAACAGTAGTGTGAAAACGATAGATCTACCGTAAAATCGGTAGATCTGGCAGCACTGCTGACTAGTTCAAGTAAAAAATGGGTGTCCTATGGTTTTGTAGGAACGCAGTGATGTTAGACTGCTAATTATTAATCACCGTGTTTTTAATCAGTGACCGTGACCACCGCTGTTGGCAACGAACGAGTGTTTCACCCTCTCATTGTTTTGTCACTTCTGTTAGTCACTGGTTGATTACAAAGTGGGTTATAGAAACTTACTTGGAACTTCACCTAACTAAACGTGCCCTTGTTGTAAACTTCCTTATTCTTAAAAATGTAAAGTTGACAAACAAAGATTAATTCCGTCGGCGTTATTAACTATTCCTATCCTTTATCTAATAGACTTGTCTGTCTGGGACGCTGTTTCAGCAGCCAAACCGTAAGAGATAGAGAAAAAAGTTATCAAAGTTATATGTTTCGAATGGTCATGTCAGGTCAGGAACCGAATTTCAGTCTCTAACACTAATTATTATCTTAATTATCCTAATCCTAACTTTTAAGGTTAGATTCTAGGCAAATTTTATCAAGGCGAATGCGACTGGTAGTTTGCTACCAACAATGACGTCATATACGTACGTGTGGTAAATACGCGTTCTATTTGCAAACGGTCTTTTTTGTTTTTTTAAATGAGACATTTGTCTCACTGGGTTGCTAGTTATTTTTTAATCTAATACCGGGCCATCCCATTAAAAGAAACGCCGAATTTCAATGGCGGCAAAAAACTACCTGGTCAGTATCGTTAAAAACTTACAGTTAACTTTTACTATCACATATAATGCAACTAGTGGGTTCTTGATTATCAAATAATCATTTCTGTTTACATGAGATATATTGTTGGTAATTACGTGAGTCCGAAGGACGAGCATGATTGCCTAAAACACTTCCGGTTTTCGAGAAATCACAAAAAAAACCGTTTTTCAAATAGAACGCGTATTAAATAAAAATGTTTCAGCAGCCAAACGGAGCTGTGACCCTCTGCGCCTAAAAAGTCGATCGGTTAGGGCAGCCACTTTGACACCTTCCAGGTCTGTGTACAGTTTTTATTTAATACGCGTTCTATTTGAAAAACGGTTTTTAAATGAGACATTTGTCTCACTGGACTGCTAGTTAAGTCATAATAATATATAACAAGCAATCCAGTGAGACAAATGTCTCATTTTAAAAACAAAAAATACCGTTTATCAAATAGAACGCGTATTAAATAAAAACTGTACCCAGACCTGGGAAGGTGTCAAAGTGGTTGCCTAACCGATCGACGTTTTAAGGCGCAGAGGGTCGCAGCTCCGCGTTCTATTTGAAAACCGGTCTTTTTGTGATTTCTCGAAAACCGGAAGTGTCACGTGACTGAAATTCGTTTCCTGAGCTGACATGACCATTTCCAAACATATAACTTTCATAACTTTTTTCTCTATCTCTTACGGTTTGGCTGCTGAAACAGCGTCCCGGACGGACGGACGGACGGATAGACAAGTCTATTAGATAAAGGATGGGTGTCCAGTCTTAAGGGTTCTCACTTTTGCAGAGGCCTTCAAAATAAGAATATGTCACGAAAACATCTGTCAATTGGCACTTTGTTTTCGATTTATTAGTAGTCATTTATTCATATATAATAAATACCATAAGAACTATTGATTTAATCAATTGTATTAAAGGTTTTACGAAAACGTGTTGCCTATGAAAATATCAAGAGCACGAAAAATATTTCTCGATGCAGCATGTTTGAGGCCAACCTTACAAATGTAATCAACAATATTAATACTTCGAATGGTATTTAGAGGATTAATGCATAAAAGCAATCATCTTCACTGCTGGCACTATCAAATTAATTTAGTAAGTCAAACATGAGGTGAAAATATCCAACTTGGTGTTTACGGCTGTACAAACACCAGGTTGATGTCTATTTAACGTAAAATTAAGTTATTTTGGTCCAAATTAAAATATTTATGGTTCATCATTGGTTGTATATACAATAGCTGAGATAAAAATAGAAACACTAACTTTTATATTTTGTAAATACATAACCACAGCAGTTCGTGTCCAAGGTACCTGGTACTTCGCCATTCCTAAATCTTATCCATAACCAGAAATGCGTGTTTTATATGTCATTGGATCATAATCGCCACTTCGCAGGTTTATTGTAATAACTAGTTAATGTGACATTTTATTAAGTTAGTTTGGCATGAAGAGCATAATAATTACAATGATTACAATCAATTTTTCTAAAACTAAATTAACGTTGGTGTTTTTATTTTACTTTCCTCGTCTAAAAGACTAAGGAAGTACTGTAATCGTTAATAAAGCGCCTTCCGAGATTTCTTCAGATCTTCAGAGTTTCTAGATGACGAAAAAATAATGTTTTCTCAATTCCGTCTGTCTCTCCGCGTCTGCTTGTTTGCATTATAGTCATTTGCACATAGCTCAGGTTTTACCCTCGACGAAAACTGGACCCAACAGCTGCAGAGTGAACATCCCAAACGTTACAGAATCCTATAGCGTCTTTATAATGCAGCTAAAAGCAAATATTTTGCGCACCCGGTCGTGGCGCTGCTGTTCAAGACACGGAAGCGTCTGACTCTCGCCTGCGAGCTTGAATTCGGATCCATGGCCAGTATTTCTTTTATACTTGCAAAGTGGGCAATACTAAGTGTAACTATTTTGTACATAATTTTGAACACTTGTTTTCTTATGATAATTGCGATATATTTAGTTTCAAAATTTCCACTTGCAAGGGAAGTTCCGTGTAAATCCCTTTACGGATTTTTGTACCCAGTTGTACGGATTAATCTAGAAGCAAATGTCAAACTATGCGTGAAGAACATAAAAAATAATATGCACTAATTAAAAGATGGGCACTTAGACAAAATAGAAATTGCAATAATTTTAAAGTGGTTATAATTAGAAGTCTATACTTTTTGATTGTTACTACTGAAAAATAAAACTTGTAATGTGCTTCGCGTTTAACGTTCTGTTAATGTAAAAACAAAGCAATGATGTTCCTAATCTTTTCTTACATTTAAAAATCGAAAAGTCTAGAAAGAAGAGATAAAAGCACATCTTTATAACACGTACATTTATAGGTTGATAACAATCATAAGTGATAAGGAAGATGCATTTCTATTGTGCGATATAAATTTTCATAGTCAATTGCTGTTGTGATCGATTCTCTGAAAAAATAATATTGCTTTTCCATAAAAATGAACG
>CALNHX010007254.1:0-76762 GCA_940337035.1 Agriotes lineatus
CATACACTTGTCAAATTTATTAATTTTTGATCGACCCTATCCATTACAGTAGCATCATTATTATTTCTGTAGTTAATAGTTACTGCAAAACGTGCTTTTCAGACGTTTTAACGTACCTTAATACTACACTATTAAAATTAAATTTTTTGGATGCAGAAAAATTGGTTATAGTAGTGAAATATGGTTGCATGTCTCCATATATACCGCTATTAGAGTTATTACCACTCCAATCGATTTTAAGCCAGTTATTGAGCACAGGTTGGCGATGGAACGCATACACTTGTCAAATTTATTAATTTATGATCGACCCTATCTATAACAGTAACATCATTATTAGTTCTGTATTTAATAGTTACAGCAAAACGTGCTTTTCAGACGTTTTAACGTACCTTCATACTATACTATTAAAATTCAATTTTTTGGATGCAGAAAAATTTGTTATTGTAGTGATATATAGTTACATGGTCTCCATATATACCACTACTAGAGTTATTACCACTCCAATCAATTTTAAGCCAGTTATTGAGTACATGTTAGCGATGGAACGCATACACTTGTCAAATTTGGTAATTTATGATCGACCCTATCTATTACAGTAGCATTATTAATATTTCTGTAGTTAATAGTTACTGCAAAACCTGCTTTTTAGACGTGTTAACTTACATTAATACTATACTATTAAAATTGAATTTTGTGGATGCAGAGAAATTTGATATTGTAGCGATATATGGTTACATGGTCTCCGTATATACCGCTAGTAAAGTTATTACCACTCCAATAGATTTTAAGCCAGTTATTGAGTACATGTTAGCGATGGAACGCATACACTTGTAAATTTATTAATTTATGATCGACCCTATCTATAACAGTAACATCATTATTATTTCTGTAGTTAATGGTTACTGCAAAACGTGCTTTTCAGACGTTTTAACTTACATTAATACTATACTATTAAAATTGAATTTTGTGGATGCAGAAGAATTTGATATTGTAGTGATATATGGTTACATGGTCTCCATATATACCACTACTCGAGATAATACCACTCCAATCAATTTTGAGCCTGTTATTGAGCACATGTTAGCGATGGAACGCATACACTTGTCAAATTTAATAATCTATGATCGACCCTATCTATAACAGTAGCATCTTTATTATTTTTGTAGTTAATAGTTACTGCAAAACGTGCTTTTCAGACGTTTTAACTTACATTAATACTATACTATTAAAATTGAATTTTGTGGATGCAGAGAAATTTGATATTGTAGCGATATATGGTTACATGGTCTCCGTATATACCGCTAGTAAAGTTATTACCACTCCAGTAGATTTTAAGCCAGTTATTGAGTACATGTTAGCGATGGAACACATACACCTGTCTAATTTATTAATTATTGATCGGCCCTATCTATTACAGTAGCATCATTATTATGTCTGTAGTTAATAGTTACTGCAAAACGTGCTTTTCAGACGTTTTAACGTACCTTAATACTACACTATTAAAATTAAATTTTTTGGATGCAGAAAAATTTGTTATAGTAGTGATATATGGTTACATGTCTCCATATATACCACTACTAGAGTTATTACCACTCCAATCGATTTTAAGCCAGTTATTGAGAACATGTTGCTAATGGAACGCGTACACTTGTCAAATTTATTAATTTATGATCGACCCTATCTATAACAGTAGCATCATTATTTTTTCTGTAGTTAATAGTTACTGCAAAACGTGCTTTTCAGACGTTTTAACGTACCTTTATACTATACTATTAAAATTGAATTTTGTGGATGCAGAAAAATTTGATATTGTAGCGATATATGGTTACATGGTCTCCATATATACCACTACGCGAGCTTATACCACTCCAATCGATTTTGAGCCTGTTATTGAGCACATGTTAGCGATGGAACGCATACACTTGTAAATTTATTAATTTATGATCGACCCTATCTATAACAGCAACATCATTATTATTTCTGTAGTTAATGGTTACTGAAAAACGTGCTTTTCAGACGTTTTAACTTACATTAATACTATACTATTAAAATTGAATTTTGTGGTTGCAGAAAAATTTGATATTGTAGCGACATATGGTTACATGGTCTCGATATATACCACTACTAGAGCTAATACCATTCCAATCGATTTTGAGCCTGTTATTGAGCACATGTTAGCGATGGAACGCATACACTTGTCAAATTTAATAATCTATGATCGACCCTATCTATAACAGTAGCATCTTTATTATTTTTGTAGTTAATAGTTACTGCAAAACGTGCTTTTCAGACGTTTTAACTTACATTAATACTATACTTTTAAAATTGAATTTTGTGGATGAAGAGAAATTTGATATTGTAGCGATATATGGTTACATGGTCTCCGGATATACCGCTAGTAAAGTTATTACCACTCCAATAGATTTTAATCCAGTTATTGAGTACATGTTAGCGATGGAACGCATACACCTGTCTAATTTATTAATAACTGATCGGCCCTATCTATTACAGTAGCATCATTATTATGTCTGTAGTTAATAGTTACTGCAAAACGTGCTTTTCAGACGTTTTAACGTACCTTAATACTACACTATTAAAATTAAATTTTTTTGATGCAGAAAAATTTGTTATAGTAGTGATATATGGTTACATGTCTCCATATATACCACTACTAGAGTTATTACCACTCCAATAGATTTTAAGCCAGTTATTGAGCACATGTAGGCGATGGAACGCATACACTTGTCAAATTTGGTAATGTATGATCGACCCTATCTATTACAGCAGCATTATTAATATTTCTGTAGTTAATAGTTACTGCAAAACCTGCTTTTTAGACGTGTTAACTTACATTAATACTATACTATTAAAATTGAATTTTGTGGATGCAGAAAAATTTGATATTGTAGCGATATATGGTTACATGGTCTCCATATATACCACTACGCGAGCTTATACCACTCCAATCGATTTTGAGCCTGTTATTGAGCACATGTTATCGATGGAACGCATACACTTGTAAATTTATTAATTTATGATCGACCCTATCTATAACAGTAACATCATTATTATTTCTGTAGTTAATGGTTACTGCAAAACGTGCTTTTCAGACGTTTTAACTTACATTAATACTATACTATTAAAATTGAATTTTGTGGATGCAGAAGAATTTGATATTGTAGTGATATATGGTTACATGGTCTCCATATATACCACTACTCGAGATAATACCACTCCAATCAATTTTGAGCCTGCTATTGAGCACATGTTAGCGATGGAACGCATACACTTGTCAAATTTATTAATTTATGATCGACCCTATCTATACCAGTAGCATCATTATTATTTTTGTAGTTAATAGTTACTGCAAAACGTGCTTTTCAGACGTTTTAACTTACATTAAGACTATACTATTAAAATTGAATTTTGTGGATGCAGAAAAATTTGATATTGTAGCGACATATGGTTACATGGTCTCGATATATACCACTACTAGAGCTAATACCATTCCAATCAATTTTGAGCCTGTTATTGAGTACATGTTAGCGATGGAACGCATACACTTGTCAAATTTAATAATCTATGATCGACCCTATCTATAACAGTAGCATCTTTATTATTTTTGTAGTTAATAGTTACTGCAAAACGTGCTTTTCAGACGTTTTAACTTACATTAATACTATACTATTAAAATTGAATTTTGTGGATGCAGAGAAATTTGATATTGTAGCTATATATGGTTACATGGTCTCCATATATACCGCTAGTAAAGTTATTACCACTCCAATAGATTTTAAGCCAGTTATTGAGCACATGTTGCCGATGGAACACGTACACTTGTCAAATTTATTAATTTATGATCGACCCTATCTATAACAGTAGCATCATTATTATGTCTGTAGTTAATAGTTACTGCAAAACGTGCTTTTCAGACGTTTTAACGTACCTTAATACTACACTATTAAAATTAAATTTTTTGGATGCAGAAAAATTTGTTATAGTAGTGATATATGGTTACATGTCTCCATATATACCACTACTAGAGTTATTACCACTCCAATCGATTTTAAGCCAGTTATTGAGCACATGTTGCCGATGGAACACGTACACTTGTCAAATTTATTAATTTATGATCGACCCTATCTATAACAGTAGCATCATTATTTTTTCTGTAGTTAATAGTTACTGCAAAACGTGCTTTTCAGACGTTTTAACGTACCTTTATACTATACTATTAAAATTAAATTTTTTGGATGCAGAAAAATTTGTTATTGTAGTGATATATGGTTACATGGTCTCCATATATACCACTACTAGAGTTATTACCACTCCAATCGATTTTAAGCCAGTTATTGAGTACATGTTAGCGATGGAACGCATACCCTTGTCAAATTTATTAATTTATGATCGACCCTATCTATTACAGTAGCATCATTATTATTTCTGTAGTTAATAGTTACAGCAAAACGTGCTTTTCAGACGTTTTAACGTACCTTAATACTATATACTATTAAAATTGAATTTGTTGGATGCAGAAAAATTTGATATTCTAGTGATATATGGTTACATGGTCGCCATATATACTACTACAAGAGTTATTACCACTCCAATCGATTTTAAGCCAGTTATTGAGCACCCGCTAGCGATGGTACGCATACACTTGTCAAATTTATTAATTTCTGATCGGCCCTATCTATTACAATAGCATCATTAATATTTCTGTAGTTAATAGTTGCTGAAAAACGTGCCTTTCAGACGTTTTAACGTACCTTAATACTATATAATATTAAAATTGAATTTTTTGAATGCAGAAGAATTTTATATTTTAGTGATATATGGTTACATGGTTTCCATATATACTACTACAAAAGCTATTACCACTCCAATCAATTTTAAGCTAGTTATTGAGCACATGTTAGCGATGGAACGCAAACACTTGTCAAATTTATTAATTTCTGATCGGCCCTATCTATTACAGTAGCATCATTAATATTTCTGTAGTTAATAGATACTGCAAAACGTGCTTTTCAGACGTTTTAACGTACCTTAATACTATACCATTAAAATTGAATATCTGGATGAAGAATAATTTGATATTGTAGTGATATATGGTTACATGGTCTCCATATATACTACCACAAGAGCTATTACCACTCCAATCGATTTTAAGCCAGTTTTTGAGCACATGTTAGCGATGGAACGCATACACTTGTCAAATTTATTAATTTATGATCGACCCTATCTATAACAGTAGCATCATTATTATTTCTGTAGTTAATAGTTACTGCAAAACGTGCTTTTCAGACGTTTTAACGTACCTTAAAACTATACTATTAAAATTGAATTTTGCGGATGCAGAAAAATTTGATATAGTAGTGATATATGGTTACATAGTCTCCATATATACTACTACTAGAGCTATTACCACTCCAATCGATTTTAAGCCAGTTATTGAGCACATGTTAGCGATGGAACGCATACACTTGTCAAATTTAATAATTTCTGATCGGCGCTATCTGTTACAGTATCATCATTAATATTTATGTAGTTAATAGTTACAGCAAAACGTGCTTTTCAGACGTTTTAACTTACATTAATACTATATTATTAAAATTGAATTTTGTGGATGTAGAAGAATTTGATATTGTAGTGATATATGGTTACATGGTTTTCATATATACCACTACTCGAGTTAATACCACTTCAATCAATTTTGAGCCTGTTATTGAGCACATGTTAGCGATGGAACGCATACACTTGTCAAATTTATTAATTTATGATCGACCCTATCTATACCAGTAGCATCATTATTATTTTTGTAGTTAATAGTTACTGCAAAACGTGCTTTTCAGACGTTTTAACTTACATTAAGACTATACTATTAAAATTTAATTTTGTGGATGCAGAAGAATTTGATATTGTAGCGATATATGGTTACATGGTTTCCATATATACCACTACTCGAGCTAATACCTCTCCAATCAATTTTGAGCCAGTTATTGAGCACATGTTAGCGATGGAACGCATACACTTGTCTAATTTATTAATTTCTGATCGGCCCTATCTATTACAGTAGCATCATTAATATTTCTGTAGTTAATAATTACTGCAAAACGTGCTTGTCAGACGTTTTAACTTACATTAATACTATATTATTAAAATTGAATTTTGTGGATGTAGAAGAATTTGATATTGTAGTGATATATGGTTACATGGTTTTCATATATACCACTACTCGAGTTAATACCACTTCAATCAATTTTGAGCCTGTTATTGAGCACATGTTAGCGATGGAACGCATACACTTGTCAAATTTATTAATTTATGATCGACCCTATCTATACCAGTAGCATCATTATTATTTTTGTAGTTAATAGTTACTGCAAAACGTGCTTTTCAGACGTTTTAACTTACATTAAGACTATACTATTAAAATTTAATTTTGTGGATGCAGAAGAATTTGATATTGTAGCGATATATGGTTACATGGTTTCCATATATACCACTACTCGAGCTAATACCTCTCCAATCAATTTTGAGCCAGTTATTGAGCACATGTTAGCGATGGAACGCATACACTTGTCTAATTTATTAATTTCTGATCGACCCTATCTATAACAGTAGCATCATTATTATTTTTGTAGTTAATAGTTACTTCAAAACGTGCTTTTCAGACTTTTTAACTTACATTAATACTATACTATTAAAATTGAATTTTGTGGATGCAGAAAAATTTGATATTGTAGTGATATTTGGTTACATGGTCTCCATATATACCACTACTCGAGCTAATACCACTCCAATCAATTTTGAGCCAGTTATTGAGCACATGTTAGCGATGGAACGCATACACTTGTCTAATTTATTAATTTCTGATCGGCCCTATCTATTACAGTAGCATCATTAATATTTCTGTAGTTAATAATTACTGCAAAACGTGCTTGTCAGACGTTTTAACGTACCTTAATACAATATACTATTAAAATCAAATTTTGTGGATGCAGAAGAATTTGATATTGTATTGATATATGGTTACATGGTCTCCATATATACCACTACTAGAGTTATTACCACTCCAATCGATTTTAAGCCAGTTATTGAGTACATGTTAGCGATGGAACGCATACACTTGTCAAATTTATTAATTTATGATCGACCCTATCTATTACAGTAGCATCATTAATATTTCTGAAGTTAATAGTTACTGCAAAACCTGCTTTTCAGACGTTTTAACTTACATTAATACTATACTATTAAAATTGAATTTTGTGGATGCAGAAAAATTTGGTATTGTAGCGATATATGGTAACATGGTCTCCATATATACCACTACTAGAGTTATTACCACTCCAATCGATTTTAAGCCAGTTATTGAGTACATGTTAGCGATGGAACGCATACCCTTGTCAAATTTATTAATTTATGATCGACCCTATCTATAACAGTAGCATCATTATTATTTCTGTAGTTAATAGTTACTGCAAAACGTGCTTTTCAGACGTTTTAACGTACCATCATACTATACTATTAAAATTCAATTTTTTGGATGCAGAAAAATTTGATATTGTAGCAATATATGGTAACATGGTCTCCATATATACCACTACTAGAGTTATTACCACTCCAATCGATTTTAAGCCAGTTATTGAGTACATGTTTGCGATGGAACGCATACCCTTGTCAAATTTATTAATTTATTATCGACCCTATCTATAACAGTAGCATTATTAATATTTCTGTAGTTAATAGTTACTGCAAAACCTGCTTTTCAGACGTTTTAACTTACATTAATACTATACTATTAAAATTGAATTTTGTGGATGCAGAAAAATTTGATATTGTAGCGATATATGGTTACATGGTCTCCATATATACCACTACTCGAACTAATACCACTCCAATCAATTTTGAGCCTGTTATTGAGCACATGTTAGCGATGGAACGAATACACTTGTCAAATTTATTAATTTATGATCGACCCTATCTATAACAGTAACATCATTATTATTTCTGTAGTTAATATTTACTGCAAAACCTGCTTTTCAGACGTTTTAACTTACAATAATACTATACTATTAAAATTGAATTTTGTGGATGCAGAAGAATTTGATATTGTAGTGATATATAATTACATGGTCTCCATATATACCACTACTCGAGCTAATACCACTCCAATCAATTTTGAGCATGTTATTGAGTACATGTTAGCGATGGAACGCATACACTTGTCAAATTTATTAATTTATGATCAACCCTATCTATAACAGTAGCATCATTATTATTTTTTTAGTTAATAGTTACTGCAAAACGTGCTTTTCAGACTTTTTAACTTACATTAATACTATACTATTAAAATTAAATTTTGTGAATGCAGAAAAATTTGATATTGTAGCGATATATGGTTACACGGTCTCCATATATACCGCTAGTAGAGTTATTACCACTCCAATCGATTTTAAGCCAGTTATTGAGTACATGTTAGCGATGGAACGCAAACACTTGTCTAATTTATTAATTTCTGGTCGGCCCTATCTATTACAGTAGCATCATTAATATTTCTGAAGTTAATAGTTACTACAAACCGTGCTTTTCAGACGTTTTAACGTACCTTAATACTATACCATTAAAATTGAATATTTGGATGCAGAAAAATTTTATATTTTAGTGAAATATGATTACATGGTCTGCATATATACCACTACTCCAGCTAATACCACTCCAATCAATTTTGAGCCAGTTATTGAGCACATGTTAGCGATGGAACGCATACACTTGTCTAATTTATTAATTTCTGATCGGCCCTATCTATTACAGTAGCATCATTAATATTTCTGTAGTTAATAATTACTGCAAAACGTGCTTTTCAGACGTTTCCACGTACCTTAATACTATACCATTAAAACTGAATATTTAGGTGCAGAAAAATTTGTTATTGTAGTGATATATAGTTACATGTTTCCATATATACCACTACAAGAGCTATTACCACTCCAATCGATTTTAAGCCAGTTATTGAGCACATGTTAGAAATGGAACGCTTACACTTTTCAAATTTATTAATTTATGATCGACCTTAGCTATTACAGTAGCATCATTAATATATCTGCAGTTAATAGTTACAGCAAAACGTGCTTGTCAGACGTTTTAACGTACCTTAATACAATATACTATTAAAATCGAATTTTGTGGATGCAGAAGAATTTGATATTGTATTGATATATGGTTACATGGTCTCCATATATACCACTACTCGAACTAATACCACTCCAATCAAATTTGAGCCTGTTATTGAGCACATGTTAGCGATGGAACGAATACACTTGTCAAATTTATTAATTTATGATCTACCCTATCTATAACAGTAACATCATTATTATTTCTGTAGTTAATATTTACTGCAAAACCTGCTTTTCAGACGTTTTAACTTACAATAATACTATACTATTAAAATTGAATTTTGTGGATGCAGAAGAATTTGATATTGTAGTGATATATAGTTACATGGTCTCCATATATACCACTACTCGAGCTAATACCACTCCAATCAATTTTGAGCATGTTATTGAGCACATGTTAGCGATGGAACGCATACACTTGTCAAATTTATTAATTTATGATCGACCCTATCTATAACAGTAGCATCATTATTATTTTTTTAGTTAATAGTTACTGCAAAACGTGCTTTTCAGACTTTTTAACTTACGTTAACACTATACTATTAAAATTAAATTTTGTGGATGCAGAAAAATTTGATATTGTAGCGATATATGGTTACACGGTCTCCATATATACCGCTAGTAGAGTTATTACCACTCCAATCGATTTTAAGCCAGTTATTGAGTACATGTTAGCGATGGAACGCAAACACTTGTCTAATTTATTAATTTCTGATCGGCCCTATCTATTACAGTAGCATCATTAATATTTCTGAAGTTAATAGTTACTACAAACCGTGCTTTTCAGACGTTTTAACGTACCTTAATACTATACCATTAAAATTGAATATTTGGATGCAGAAAAATTTTATATTTTAGTGAAATATGATTACATGGTCTGCATATATACCACTACTCGAGCTAATACCACTCCAATCAATTTTGAGCCAGTTATTGAGCACATGTTAGCGATGGAACGCATACACTTGTCTAATTTATTAATTTCTGATCGGCCCTATCTATTACAGTAGCATCATTAATATTTCTGTAGTTAATAATTACTGCAAAACGTGCTTTTCAGACGTTTCCACGTACCTTAATACTATACCATTAAAACTGAATATTTAGATGCGGAAAAATTTGTTATTGTAGTGATATATAGTTACATGTTTCCATATATACCACTACCAGAGCTATTACCACTCCAATCGATTTTAAGCCAGTTATTGAGCACATGTTAGAGATGGAACGCTTACACTTTTCAAATTTATTAATTTATGATCGACCTTAGCTATTACAGTAGCGTCATTAATATATCTGTAGTTAATAGATACAGCAAAACGTGCTTGTCAGACGTTTTAACGTACCTTAATACAATATACTATTAAAATTGAATTTTTTGGATGCAGAGAAATTTGTTATTGTAGTGATATAAGGTTACATGGTTTCCATATATACCACTGCTAGAGTTATTACCACTCCAATGGATTTTAAGCCAGTTATTGAGCACATGTTGGCGATGGAACGCATACACTTGTCAAATTTATTAATTTATGATCGACCCTATCTATAACAGTAGCATCATTATTATTTCTGTAGTTAATAGTTACTGCAAAACGTGCTTTTCAGACGTTTTAACTTACATTAATACTATACTATTAAAATTGAATTTTGTGGATGCAGAAAAATTTGATATTGTAGCGATATATGGTAACATGGTCTCCATATATACCACTACTAGAGTTATTACCACTCCAATCAATTTTAAGCCAGTTATTGAGTACATGTTAGCGATGGAACGCATACCCTTGTCAAATTTATTAATTTATGATCGACCCTATCTATAACATTAGCATCATTATTATTTCTGTAGTTAATAGTTACTGCAAAACGTGCTTTTCAGACGTTTTAACGTACCATCATACTATACTATTGAAATTCAATTTTTTGGATGCAGAAAAATTTGATATTGTAGCGATATATGGTAACATGGTCTCCATATATACCACTACTAGAGTTATTACCACTCCAATTGATTTTAAGCCAGTTATTGAGTACATGTTAGCGATGGAACGCATACTCTTGTCAAATTTATTAATTTATGGTCGACCCTATCTATAACAGTAACATCATTATTATTTCTGTAGTTAATAGTTACTGCAAAACGTGCTTTTCAGACGTTTTAACTTACATTAATACTATACTATTAAAATTGAATTTTGTGGATGCAGAAGAATTTGCTATTGTAGCGATATATGGTTACATGGTCTCCATATATACCACTACTCGAGCTAATACCACACCAATCCATTTTGAGCCTGTTATTGAGCACATGTTAGCGATGGAACGCATACACTGGTCAAATTCATTAATTTATGATCGTCACTATCTATAACAGTAACATCATTATTATTTCTGTAGTTAATAGTTACTGCAAAACGTGCTTTTCAGACGTTTTAACTTACATTAATACTATACTATTAAAATTGAATTTTGTGGATGCAGAAGAATTTGCTATTGTAGCGATATATGGTTACATGGTCTCCATATATACCACTACTCGAGCTAATACCACACCAATCCATTTTGAGCCTGTTATTGAGCACATGTTAGCGATGGAACGCATACACTGGTCAAATTCATTAATTTATGATCGTCACTATCTATAACAGTAGCATCATTATTATTTTTGTAGTTAATAGTTACTGCAAAATGTGCTTTTCAGATTTTTTAACTTACATTAATACTATACTATTAAAATTGAATTTTTTGGATTCAGAAAAATTTGATATTGTAGTGATATATGGTAACATGGTCTCCATATATACCACTACTAGAGTTATTACCACTCCAATCTATTTTAAGCCAGTTATTGAGTACATGTTAGCGATGGAACGCATATACTTGTCTAATTTATTAATTTCTGATCGGCCCT
The DNA here is from genome assembly GCA_940337035.1 of Agriotes lineatus. NCBI lineage: Eukaryota > Metazoa > Arthropoda > Insecta > Coleoptera > Elateridae > Agriotes > Agriotes lineatus. Next base: position 12,091 of record CALNHX010007254.1, read on the forward strand.
ATCTATTACAGTAGCATCATTAATATTTCTGAAGTTAATAGTTACTGCAAACCGTGCTTTTCAGACGTTTTAACGTACCTTAATACTATATCATTAAAATTGAATATTTGGATGCAGAAAAATTTTATATTTTAGTGACATATGATTACATGGTCTGCATATATACCACTAATCGAGCTAATACCACTCCAATCGATTTTGAGCTTGTTATTGAGCTCATGTTAGCGGTGGAAAGCATACACTTGTCAAATTTATTAATTTATGATCGTCGCTATCTATTACAGTAGCATAATTATTATTGCTGTAGTTAATAGTTACTGCAAAACGTGCTTTTCAGACGATTTAACGTAAATTAATACTATACTATTTAATTTGAATTTTTTGGATGCAGAAAAATTTGTTATTGTATTGATATATGGTTACATGGTCTCGATATACACTACTACTAGAGCTATTACCACTCCTATCGATTTTAAGCCAGTTATTGAGCACATGTTAGCGATGGAACGCATACACTTGCCAAATTTATTAATTTCTGATCGGCCCTATCTGTTACAGTATCATCATTAATATTTATGTAGTTAATAGTTACAGCAAAACGTGCTTTTCAGACGTTTTAACGTACCTTAATACTATATACTATTAAAATTGAATTTGTTGGATGCAGAAGAATTTGATATTGTAGTGATATATGGTTACATGGTCTCCATATATACTACTACTAGAGCTATTACCACTGCAATCATTTTAGGCCAGTTATTGAGCAAATGTTAGCGATGGAACGCATACACTTGTCAAATTTATTAATTTCTGATCGGCCCTATCAATTACAGTAGCATCATTAATATTTATGTAGTTAATAGTTACAACAAAACGTGCTTTTCAGACGATTTAACGTACCTTATCACTATATACTAATAAAATTGAATTTTTTGGATGCAGAAAATTTTTATATTGTAGTGATATATGGTTACATGGTCTCCATATATACCACTACTAGAGTTATTACCACTCCAATCGATTTCAAGCCAGTTATTGAACACATGTTAGCGATGGAAATCATACACTTGTCAAATTTATTAATTTATAATTGACCCTATCTATTACAGTAGCATCATTTTTATTTCTGTAGTTACTAGTTACTGCAAAACGTGCTTTTCAGAAGTTTTAACGTACCTTAATACTACACTATTAAAATTAAATTTTTTGGATGCAGAAAAATTTGTTATTATAGTGATATATGGTTACATGGTCTCCATATATACCACTACTAGAGTTATTACCACTCCAATCGATTTCAAGCCAGTTATTGAGCACATGTTAGCGATGGAACGCATACACTTGTCAAATTTATTAATTTATGATCGACCCTATCTATTACAGTAGCATCATTTTTATTTCTGTAGTTACTAGTTACTGCAAAACGTGCTTTTCAGAAGTTTTACCGTACCTTAATACTACACTATTAAAATTAAATGTTTTGGATGCAGAAAAATTTGTTATTGTAGTGATATATGGTTACATGGTCTCCATATATACCACTACTCGAGCTAATACCACTCCAATCGATTTTGAGCCTGTTATTGAGCACATGTTAGCGATGGAACGCATACACTTCTCAAATTTATTAATTTATTATCAACCCTATCTATTACAGTAGCATCATTTTTATTTCTGTAGTTAGTAGTTACTGCAAAACGTAATTTTCAGAAGTTTTAACGTACATTAAAACTGTACTATTAAAATTGAATTTTGTGGTAGCAGAAAAATTTGTTATTCTAGTGATATTTGGTTACATGGTCTCCATATATACCACTACTAGAGTTATTACCACTCCAATCGATTTTAAGCCAGTTATTGAGCACATGTTAGCGATGGAACGCATACTCTTGCCAAATTTATTAATTTATGATCGACCCTATCTATAACAGTAGCATTATTAATATTTCTGTAGTTAATAGTTACTGCAAAACGTGCTTTTCAGACTTTTTAACTTACATTAATACTACACTATTAAAATTAAATATTTTGAATGCAGAAAAATTTGTTATTACAGCGATATATGGTTACATGGTCTCCATATATACCACTACTAGAGTTATTACCACTCCAATCGATTTTAAGCCAGTTATTGAGTACATGTTAGCGATGGAACGCATACTCTTGTCAAATTTATTAATTTATGATCGACCCTATCTATAACAGTAGCATTATTAATATTTCTGTAGTTAATAGTTACTTCAAAACGTGCTTTTCAGACTTTTTAACTTACATTAATACTATACTATTAAAATTGAATTCTGTGGATGCAGAAAAATTTTATATTGTAGCGATATATAGTTACATGGTCTCCATATATACCGCTAGTAGAGTTATTACCACTCCAAACGATTTTAAGCCAGTTATTGAGCACATGTTGGCGATGGAACGCGTACACTTGTCAAATTTATTAATTTATGATCGACCCTATCTATAACAGTAGCATCATTATTATTTCTGTAGTTAATAGTTACTGCAAAACGTGCTTTTCAGACGTTTTAACGTACCTTTATACTATACTATTAAAATTCAATTTTTTGGATGCAGAAAAATTTGATATTGTAGCGATATATGGTAACATGGTCTCCATATATACCACTACTAGAGTTATTACTACTCCAATCGATTTTAAGCCAGTTATTGAGTACATGTTAGCGATGGAACGCATACTCTTGTCAAATTTATTAATTTATGATCGACCCTATCTATAACAGTAGCATTATTAATATTTCTGTAGTTAATAGTTACTGCAAAACCTGCTTTTCAGACGTTTTAACTTACATTAATACTATACTATTAAAATTGAATTTTGTGGATGCAGAAAAATTTGATATTGTAGCAATATATGCTTACATGGTCTCCATATATACCACTACTCGAGCTAATACCACTCCAATCAATTTTGAGCCTGTTATTGAGCACATGTTAGCGATGGAACGCACACACTTGTCAAATTTATTAATTTATGATCGACCCTATCTATAACAGTAACATCATTATTATTTCTGTAGTTAATAGTTACTGCAAAACCTGCTTTTCAGACGTTTTAACTTACTATAATACTATACTATTAAAATTGAATTTTGTGGATGCAGAAGAATTTGATATTGTAGTGATATATGGTTACATGGTCTCCATATATACCACTACTCGAGCTAATACAACTCCAATCAATTTTGAGCATGTTATTGAGCACATGTTAGCGATGGAACGCATACACTTGTCAAATTTATTAATTTATGATCGACCCTATCTATAACAGTAGCATCATTATTATTTTTTTAGTTAATAGTTACTGCAAAACGTGCTTTTCAGACTTTTTAACGTACATTAATACTATACTATTAAAATTAAATTTTGTGGATGCAGAAAAATTTGATATTGTAGCGATATATGGTTACACGGTCTCCATATATACCACTACTAGAGTTATTACCACTCCAATCGATTTTAAGCCAGTTATTGAGTACATGTTAGCGATGGAACGCAACCACTTGTCTAATTTATTAATTTCTGATCGGCCCTATCTATTACAGTAGCATCATTAATATTTCTGAAGTTAATAGTTACTGCAAACCGTGCTTTTCAGACGTTTTAACGTACCTTAATACTATATCATTAAAATTGAATATTTGGATGCAGAAAAATTTTATATTTTGTGAAATATGATTACATGGTCTGCATATAAGCCGTTCACGACCTTTTTTGGACAAAGTTGGCTATGATTTTTTCTTTTCATGTTGGACTAACTGATTCGATGATGTAGCGGAAGCAACTTTTTTTTTCTGTCAGTGTTTGTTCGACATTTTCTTGCCACCACATTGCCAGATTTAATATTTTAATATTCGTAAGAAAATAAATGATTTATCAAATGTGTAAAAATAATTTTAATTTCCGTCAAAGGAAAAGTCAAAATGCCCAAAATAATTTTGTTGCAACAAAAAATTTCCACTAAACGATGCTACTTCCAATTTAAGAAGGACAGACCACATTTAAAAGAAAGCGAGTCGATGTGGAGACTAGAGAATATCCGGCAACAATGTACCTATTCAGAAAATATAACCTTAAACTGAAAACAACCTAACCTAACACAAAAATTGTCAATTTCCATGAGGGAGTTTAGTTGCAACAGAGGTACTGCCAACAAAATTACTAGATGGTCTAAGCCTCACCTGACCTAAAAAGATTGTGAACGGCTTATATATACCACTACTCGAGCTAATACCACTCCAATCGATTTTAAGCCAGTTATTGAGCACATGTTGGCGATGGAACGCGTACACTTGTCAAATTTATTAATTTATGATCGACCCTATCTATAACAGTAGCATCATTATTTTTTCTGTAGTTAATAGTTACTGCAAAACGTGCTTTTCAGACGTTTTAACGTACCTTCATACTATACTATTAAAATTGAGTTTTTTGGATGCAGAGAAATTTGTTATTGTAGTGATATATGTTTACATGGTCTCCATATATACCACTACTAGAGTTATTACCACTCCAATCGATTTTAAGCCACTTTTTGAGTACATTTTAGCGATGGAACGCATACTCTTGTCAAATTTATTAATTTATGGTCGACCCTATCTATAACAGTAACATCATTATTATTTCTGTAGTTAATAGTTACTGCAAAACGTGCTTTTCAGACGTTTTAACTTACATTAATACTATACTACTAAAATTGAATTTTGTGGATGCAGAAGAATTTGATATTGTAGCGATATATGGTTACATGGTCTCCATATATACCACTACTCGAGCTAATACCACACCAATCCATTTTGAGCCTGTTATTGAGCACATGTTAGCGATGGAACGCATACACTGGTCAAATTCATTAATTTATGATCGACCCTATCTATAACAGTAACATCATTATTATTTCTGTAGTTAATAGTTACTGCAAAACGTGCTTTTCAGACTTTTTAACTTACATTAATAATATACTATTTATATTGAATTTTTTGGATGCAGAAAAATTTGATATTGTAGCGATATATGGTAACATGGTCTCCATATATACCACTACTAGAGTTATTACCACTCCAATCTATTTTAAGCCAGTTATTGAGTACATGTTAGCGATGGAATGCATATACTTGTCTAATTTATTAATTTCTGATCGGCCCTATCTATTACAGTAGCATCATTAATATTTCTGAAGTTAATAGTTACTGCAAACCGTGCTTTTCAGACGTTTTAACGTACCTTAATACTATACTATTAAAATTGAATTTCTTGGATGCAGAGGAATTTGTTATTGTAGTGATATATGGTTACATGGTCTCCATATATACCACTACTAGAGATATTACCACTCCAATCGATTTTAAGCCAGTTATTGAGTACATGTTAGCGATGGAACGCATACTCTTGTCAAATTTATTAATTTATGATCGACCCTATCTATAACAGTAGCATTATTAATATTTATGTAGTTAATAGTTACTGCAAAACTTGCTTTTCAGACGTTTTAACTTACATTAATACTATACTATTAAAATTGAATTTTGTGGATGCAGAAAAATTGATATTGTAGCGATATATGGTTACATGATCTCCATATATACCACTACTCGAGCTAATACCACTCCAATCAATTTTGAGCCTGTTATTGAGCACATGTTAGCGATGGAACGCATACACTTGTCAAATTTATTAATTTATGATCGACCCTATCTATAACAGTAACATCATTATTATTTCTGTAGTTAATAGTTACTGCAAAACGTGCTTTTCAGACGTTTTAACTTACATTAATACAATACTATTAAAATTGAATTTTGTGGATGCAGAAGAATTTGATATTGTAGTGATATATGGTTACATGGTCTCCATATATACCACTACTCGAGCTAATACCACTCCAATCAATTTTGAGCCAGTTATTGAGCACATGTTAGCGATGGAACGCATACACTTGTCAAATTTATTAATTTATGATCGACCCTATCTATAACAGTAGCATCATTATTATTTTTGTAGTTAATAGTTACTGCAAACCGTGCTTTTCAGACTTTTTAACTTACATTAATACTATACTATTAAAATTGAATTTTGTAGTAGCAGAAAAATTTGATATTGTAGCGATATATGGTTACATGGTCTCCATATATACCGCTAGTAGAGTTATTACCACTCCAATCGATTTTAAGCCACTTATTGAGTACATGTTAGCGATGGAACGCATACACTTGTCTAATTTATTAATTTCTGATCGGCCCTATCTATTACAGTAGCATCATTAATATTAATACTATATACTATTAAAATTGAATTTGTTGGATGCAGAAAAATTTGATATTCTAGTGATATATGGTTACATGGTCTCCATATATAGTACTACAAGAGTTATTACCACTCCAATCGATTTTAAGCCAGTTATTGAGCACACGCTAACGATGGTACGCATAAACTTGTCAAATTTATTAATTTCTGATCGACCCTATCTATAACAGTAGCATAATTATTATTTCTGTAGTTAATAGTTACTGCAAAACGTGCTTTTCAGACGTTTTAACGTACCTTCATACTATACTATTAAAATTGAATTTTTGGATGCAGAGAAATTTGTTATTGTAGTGATATATGGTTACATGGTCTCCATATATACCACTACTAGAGTTATTACCACTCCAAACGTTTTTAAGCCAGTTATTGAGTACATGTTAGCGATGGAACGCATACTCTTGTCAAATTTATTAATTTATGATCGACCCTATCTATAACAGTAGCATTATTAATATTTCTGTAGTTAATAGTTACTGTAAAACCTGCTTTTCAGACGTTTTAACTTACATTAATACTATACTATTAAAATTGAATTTTGTGGATGCAGAAAAATTTGATATTGTAGCGATATATGGTTACATGGTCTCCATATATACCACTACTCGAGCTAATACCTCTCCAATCAATTTTGAGCCTGTTATTGAGTACATGTTAGCGATGGAACGCATACACTTGTCAAATTTATTAATTTATAATCGACCCTATCTATTACAGTAGCATCATTAATATTTCTGAAGTTAATAGTTACTGCAAAACCTGCTTTTCAGACTTTTAAACTTACATTAATACTATACTATTAAAATTGAATTTTGTGGATGCAGAAAAATTTGATATTGTAGCAATATATGGTTACATGGTCTCCATATATACCACTACTCGAGATAATACCACTCCAATCAATTTTGAACCTGTTATTGAGCACATGTTAGCGATGGAACGCATACACATGTCAAATTTATTAATTTATGATCGACCCTATCCATTACAGTAGCATCATTATTATTTCTGTAGTTAATAGTTACTGCAAAACGTGCTTTTCAGACGTTTTAACGTACCTTAATACAACACTATAAAAATTGAGTTTTTTGGATGCAGAAAAATTTGTTATTGTAGTGATATATGGTTACATGGTTTCCATATATACCACTACTAGAGTTATTACCACTCCAATCGATTTTAAGCCAGTTATTGAGTACATGTTAGCGATGGAACGCATACACTTGTCAAATTTGGTAATTTATAATCGACCCTATCTATTACAGTAGCATTATTAATATTTCTGTAGTTAATAGTTACTTCAAACCCTGTTTTTCAGACGTGTTAACTTACATTAATACTATACTATTAAAATTGAATTTTGTGGATGCAGAAAAATTTGATATTGTAGCGATATATGGTTACATGGTCTCCATATATACCACTACTCGAGCTAATACCACACCAATCCATTTTGAGCCTGTTATTGAGCACATGTTAGCGATGGAACGCATACACTGGTCAAATTCATTAATTTATGATCGACCCTATCTATAACAGTAACATCATTATTATTTCTGTAGTTAATAGTTACTGCAAAACGTGCTTTTCAGACTTTTTAACTTACATTAATAATATACTATTTATATTGAATTTTTTGGATGCAGAAAAATTTGATATTGTAGCGATATATGGTAACATGGTCTCCATATATACCACTACTAGAGTTATTACCACTCCAATCTATTTTAAGCCAGTTATTGAGTACATGTTAGCGATGGAATGCATATACTTGACTAATTTATTAATTTCTGATCGGCCCTATCTATTACAGTAGCATCATTAATATTTCTGAAGTTAATAGTTACTGCAAACCGTGCTTTTCAGACGTTTTAACGTACCTTAATACTATACTATTAAAATTGAATTTCTTGGATGCAGAGGAATTTGTTATTGTAGTGATATATGGTTACATGGTCTCCATATATACCACTACTAGAGATATTACCACTCCAATCGATTTTAAGCCAGTTATTGAGTACATGTTAGCGATGGAACGCATACTCTTGTCAAATTTATTAATTTATGATCGACCCTATCTATAACAGTAGCATTATTAATATTTATGTAGTTAATAGTTACTGCAAAACTTGCTTTTCAGACGTTTTAACTTACATTAATACTATACTATTAAAATTGAATTTTGTGGATGCAGAAAAATTGATATTGTAGCGATATATGGTTACATGATCTCCATATATACCACTACTCGAGCTAATACCACTCCAATCAATTTTGAGCCTGTTATTGAGCACATGTTAGCGATGGAACGCATACACTTGTCAAATTTATTAATTTATGATCGACCCTATCTATAACAGTAACATCATTATTATTTCTGTAGTTAATAGTTACTGCAAAACGTGCTTTTCAGACGTTTTAACTTACATTAATACAATACTATTAAAATTGAATTTTGTGGATGCAGAAGAATTTGATATTGTAGTGATATATGGTTACATGGTCTCCATATATACCACTACTCGAGCTAATACCACTCCAATCAATTTTGAGCCAGTTATTGAGCACATGTTAGCGATGGAACGCATACACTTGTCAAATTTATTAATTTATGATCGACCCTATCTATAACAGTAGCATCATTATTATTTTTGTAGTTAATAGTTACTGCAAACCGTGCTTTTCAGACTTTTTAACTTACATTAATACTATACTATTAAAATTGAATTTTGTAGTAGCAGAAAAATTTGATATTGTAGCGATATATGGTTACATGGTCTCCATATATACCGCTAGTAGAGTTATTACCACTCCAATCGATTTTAAGCCACTTATTGAGTACATGTTAGCGATGGAACGCATACACTTGTCTAATTTATTAATTTCTGATCGGCCCTATCTATTACAGTAGCATCATTAATATTAATACTATATACTATTAAAATTGAATTTGTTGGATGCAGAAAAATTTGATATTCTAGTGATATATGGTTACATGGTCTCCATATATAGTACTACAAGAGTTATTACCACTCCAATCGATTTTAAGCCAGTTATTGAGCACACGCTAACGATGGTACGCATAAACTTGTCAAATTTATTAATTTCTGATCGACCCTATCTATAACAGTAGCATAATTATTATTTCTGTAGTTAATAGTTACTGCAAAACGTGCTTTTCAGACGTTTTAACGTACCTTTATACTATACTATTAAAATTGAATTTTTGGATGCAGAGAAATTTGTTATTGTAGTGATATATGGTTACATGGTCTCCATATATACCACTACTAGAGTTATTACCACTCCAAACGTTTTTAAGCCAGTTATTGAGTACATGTTAGCGATGGAACGCATACTCTTGTCAAATTTATTAATTTATGATCGACCCTATCTATAACAGTAGCATTATTAATATTTCTGTAGTTAATAGTTACTGTAAAACCTGCTTTTCAGACGTTTTAACTTACATTAATACTATACTATTAAAATTGAATTTTGTGGATGCAGAAAAATTTGATATTGTAGCGATATATGGTTACATGGTCTCCATATATACCACTACTCGAGCTAATACCTCTCCAATCAATTTTGAGCCTGTTATTGAGTACATGTTAGCGATGGAACGCATACACTTGTCAAATTTATTAATTTATAATCGACCCTATCTATTACAGTAGCATCATTAATATTTCTGAAGTTAATAGTTACTGCAAAACCTGCTTTTCAGACTTTTAAACTTACATTAATACTATACTATTAAAATTGAATTTTGTGGATGCAGAAAAATTTGATATTGTAGCAATATATGGTTACATGGTCTCCATATATACCACTACTCGAGATAATACCACTCCAATCAATTTTGAACCTGTTATTGAGCACATGTTAGCGATGGAACGCATACACATGTCAAATTTATTAATTTATGATCGACCCTATCCATTACAGTAGCATCATTATTATTTCTGTAGTTAATAGTTACTGCAAAACGTGCTTTTCAGACGTTTTAACGTACCTTAATACAACACTATAAAAATTGAGTTTTTTGGATGCAGAAAAATTTGTTATTGTAGTGATATATGGTTACATGGTTTCCATATATACCACTACTAGAGTTATTACCACTCCAATCGATTTTAAGCCAGTTATTGAGTACATGTTAGCGATGGAACGCATACACTTGTCAAATTTGGTAATTTATAATCGACCCTATCTATTACAGTAGCATTATTAATATTTCTGTAGTTAATAGTTACTTCAAACCCTGTTTTTCAGACGTGTTAACTTACATTAATACTATACTATTAAAATTGAATTTTGTGGATGCAGAAAAATTTGATATTGTAGCGATATATGGTTACATGGTCTCCATATATACCACTACGCGAGCTAATACCACTCCACTCGATTTTGAGCCTGTTATTGAGCACATGTTAGCAATGGAACGCATACACTTGTCAAATTTATTAATTTATGATCGACCCTTCCTATTACAGTAGCATTATTAATATTTCTGTAGTTAATAGTTACTTCAAACCCTGTTTTTCAGACGTGTTAACTTACATTAATACTATACTATTAAAATTGAATTTTGTGGATGCAGAAAAATTTGATATTGTAGCGATATATGGTTACATGGTCTCCATATATACCACTACTCGAGCTAATCACTCCAATCAATTTTGAGCCAGTTATTGAGCACATGTTAGCGATGGAACGCATACACTTGTCAAATTTATTAATTTATGATCGACTCTATCTATAACAGTAGCATCATTATTATTTTTGTAGTTAATAGTTACTGCAAAACGTGCTTTTAAGACTTTTTAACTTACATTAATACTATACTATTAAAATTGAATTTTGTAGTAGCAGAAAAATTTGATATTGTAGCGATATATGGTTACATGGTCTCCATATATACCGCTAGTAGAGTTATTACCACTCCAATCGATTTTAAGCCACTTATTGAGTACATGTTAGCGATGGAACGCATACACTTGTCTAATTTATTAATTTCTGATCGGCCCTATCTATTACAGTAGCATCATTAATATTAATACTATATACTATTAAAATTGAATTTGTTGGATGCAGAAAAATTTGATATTCTAGTGATATATGGTTACATGGTCTCTATATATAGTACTACAAGAGTTATTACCACTCCAATCGATTTTAAGCCAGTTATTGAGCACACGCTAGCGATGGTACGCATAAACTTGTCAAATTTATTAATTTCTGATCGACCCTATCTATAACAGTAGCATAATTATTATTTCTGTAGTTAATAGTTACTGCAAAACCTGCTTTTCAGACGTTTTAACTTACATTAATACTATACTATTAAAATTGAATTTTGTGGATGCAGAAAAATTTGATATTGTAGCGATATATGGTTACATGGTCTCCATATATACCGCTAGTAGAGTTATTACCACTCCAGTCGATTTTAAGCCAGTTATTGAGTACATGTTAGCGATGGAACGCATACACTTGTCTAATTTACAAATTTCTGATCGGCCCTATCTATTACAGTAGCATCATTAATATTTCTGAAGTTAATAGTTTCTGCAAACCGTGCTTTTCAGACGTTTTAACGTACCTTCATACTATACCAATAAAATTTAATATTTGGATGCAGAAAAATTTTATATTTTAGTGATATATGATTACATGGTCTGCATATATACCACTACTCGAGCTAATACCACTCCAATCGATTTTGAGCTTGTTATTGAGCACATGTTAGCGTTGGAAAGCATACACTTGTCAAATTTATTAATTTATGATCGACCCTATCTATTACAGTAGCATCATTATTATTTCTGTATTTAATAGTTACTGCAAAAAGTGCTTTTCGGACGTTTTAACGTACCTCAATACTATACTATTAAATTTGAATTTTTTGGATGCAGAAAAATTTGTTATTGTAGTGATATATGTTTACATGGTCTCCATATACACTACTACTAGAGCTATTACCACTCCAATCGATTTTAAGCCAGTTATTGAGTACATGTTAGCGATGGAACGCATACACTTGCCAAATTTATTAATTTCTGATCGGCCCTATCTATTACAATAGCATCATTAATATTTCTGTAGTTAATAGTTGCTGAAAAACGTGCTTTTCAGACGTTTTAACGTACATAATTACTATATAATATTAAAATTGAATTTTTTGAATGCAGAAGAATTTTATATTTTAGTGATATATGGTTACATGGTTTCCATATATACTACTACAAGAGCTATTACCACTCCAATCGATTTTAAGCCAGTTATTGAGTACATGTTAGCGATGGTACGCATACACTTGTCAAATTTATTAATTTCTGATCGGCCCTATCTATTACAATAGCATCATTAATATTTCTGTAGTTAATAGTTGCTAAAAAACGTGCTTTTCAGACGTTTTAACGTACCTTAATACTATATACTATTAAAAATGAATTTGTTGGACGCAGAAGAATTTCATATTGTAGTGATATATGGCTACATGGTCTCCATATATACCACTACTAGAGTTATTACCACTCCAATCGATTTTAAGCCAGTTATTGAGTACATGTTAGCGATGGAACGCATACACTTGCCAAATTTATTAATTATTATCGACCCTATCTATTACAGTAGCATCATTATTATTTCTGTAGTTAATAGTTACTGCAAAACGTGCTTTTCAGACGTTTTAACGTACCTTCATACTATACTATTAAAATTGAATTTTTTAGATCCAGAGAAATTTGTTATTGTAGTGATATATGGTTACATGGTTTCCATATATACCACTACTAGAGTTATTACCACTCCAATCGATTTTAAGCCAGTTATTGAGTACATGTTAGAGATGGAACGCATACACTTGCCAAATTTATTAATTATTATCGACCCTATCTATTACAGTAGCATCATTATTATTTCTGTAGTTAATAGTTACTGCAAAACGTGCTTTTCAGACGTTTTAACGTACCTTCATACTATACTATTAAAATTGATTTTTTTGGATGCAGAGAAATTTGTTATTGTAGTGATATATGGTTACATGGTTTCCATATATACCACTACTAGAGTTATTACCACTCCAATCGATTTTAAGCCAGTTATTGAGTACATGTTAGCGATGGAACGCATACACTTGCCAAATTTATTAACTATTATCGACCCTATCTATTACAGTAGCATCATTATTATTTCTGTAGTTAATAGTTACTGCAAAACGTGCTTTTCAGACGTTTTAACGTACCTTCATACTATACTATTAAAATTGATTTTTTTGGATGCAGAGAAATTTGTTATTGTAGTGATATATGGTTACATGGTTTCCATATATACCACTACTAGAGTTATTACCACTCCAATCGATTTTAAGCCAGTTATTGAGTACATGTTAGCGATGGAACGCATACACTTGTCAAATTTATTAATTATTATCGACCTTATCTATTACAGTAGCATCATTTATTATTTCTGTAGTTAATAGTTACTACAAAACGTGCTCTTCAGACGTTTTAACGTACCTTCATACTATACTAGTGATGCAACCGAAAAAAAAACCGTTCGTTTTTTTAAAAAAAAACCTGTTTTTTTGTAAAAAAAAACCAAGCGGCCTGGTTTTTTATTTAAATGCGTTTTTTTTCAAAATTAAAGTGTAGTGAATAACAACAAGTAATTTGTTTGGAAAACAAAAAACAGATATTTTTAAATAAAAATAATACATTTCGTAGGTAAAGTGAATTATAGAATTTATAATAACAAAAAAAAGCAAATATTTCTAAAGAAAAATAGAAAAATAGCCAAAGTGGATATACAGGGTGTTACGAAAGTCGACGGAAAAATTTCTGGGGGTGAATCCTTGGCCCAAAATATGATGATTTAACTCAACAAAGTTGCTTAGGTTAGCCGCTAGAGGGATTTAAAGATGATTAGCTTTTTTTAATTTTTTCAAATAAGTCGGAAAATCTTTGATGGATTTTATTCATTTTTTGGCCATGCGTTTTTACCAGTAAACTTAAGCTTTTTGTGGAATAAACGCTAATTTCGAAAATTACAGAATGTTTAAAAATTTTGTCACAATTATTCATCCATATTTTTTAACCCCCTGTATAATCACTACCAATGTTTTTTTGTGGATAGCTACTTTAATTTAGAAGCTATTTCCTCTCTTAAAAAATGTTAGTTGGGTAAACGGTTTAGCCACAAAAAAATATTTTCTAAATCCCTACAAGCCTGAATCAGTAATTTTAACTTAACACTAGGCTTGTAGGGATTTAGAAAATATTTTTTTGTGGCTAAACCGTTTACCCAACTAAAATTTTTTAAGAGAGTGAATAGCTTCTAAATTAAAGTAACTGTCCAGAAAAAAATTTGGTAGTGATTATACAGGGAGTTAAAACATTTAAAAAAGCTAGTCGCTTTAAATAATTGGGGACCTGCGTTCGAAGGAATAATGGGTAGAGTGCTTGCCATATCTCAGCGACCCTGCGCAGTGATCGAAATTCTGTAAATACGTCATAAGCAAGGCTACAGACCAACCTGAAAATATCATTGCGATTTTGCTGCGTTTGATATCGTTTGCTATTTTCGTACTTATAAGTTAGTTTTAGCGTTCTTTATCTACTTATATTTCCGTTTATTATAAAAAACAGTTTTATCAAAGAAACACGAAATATTGACACAACCTATTTTAAATTTCGCGCCTGCAAGCTAGCCTGATGTTTTTAGGTTGTACTGAAAACACCATTTGGGCGTCTCGCTCTACAGTCTTCTCCTTTACTCCACTGCGCATTTGTGGTCGCTGAGATATGGCAAGACCTCTCATAATGCGGCTGTCTAATGCGTGATGCTCAACACATCACCACGTGTCATGAATTTGACACGCGGCAGCCGGGCATGAGAGCGAGAATACGGAAGCTCTGACCTTCCGCCTTGCAGGCCAAGCTCCTTCATGGGGTGTTAGTGCCTCACCATTATTATTATTATTAATAATTTCTAAAGCCCTCTAGCGGCTAAACTAAGCAACTTTGTATATAGGTAAGTTGAGTTAAATCATCATATTTTGGGCCAAGTATTCACCCCTAGAAATTTTTCCGTCGACTTCCGTAACAACCTGTAGAAATTATAATAATGCCGAAATTACTCGCTAACAGACATGGCTGACTCCTCAACTGACTCGGAATCAGTATTCATGCAGTTTATCGTCGCCCATGTCACTGTCTGATGACTCTGATGAATCGCTAACGTAACTTGATTCGTCGATCAGGTTGACAGTTTCAGAGCTGAGTCCAGCTTAAAGCAACTTCCAATAGGGGTGGGTACCTACCAATTACAAAAATGAATAAAAAACAAAAAAAAAACAAAAAAACCGTTTTTTTCTGTTTTTTTTCTAGGTTTTTTATTCAATTTAAAAAAAACGAGTTTTTTTACATCACTATACTATACTATTAAAATTGAATTTTTTGGATGCAGAGAAATTTGTTATTGTAGTGATATATGGTTACATGGTTTCCATATATACCACTACTAGAGTTATTACCACTCCAATCGATTTTAAGCCAGTTATTGAGTACATGTTAGCGATGGAACGCATGCACTTGTCAAATTTATTAATTATTATCGACTCTATCTATTACAGTAGCATCATTATTATTTCTGTAGTTAATAGTTACTGCAAAACGTGCTTTTCAGACGTTTTAACGTACCTTCATACTATACTATTAAAATTGAATTTTTTGGATGCAGAAGAATTTGATATTGTAGTGATATATGGTTACATGGTTTCCATATATACCACTACTAGAGTTATTACCACTCCAATCGATTTTAAGCCAGTTATTGAGTACATGTTAGCAATGGAACGCATACACTTGTCAAATTTATTAATTATTATCGACCCTATCTATTACAGTAGCATCATTATTATTTCTGTAGTTAATAGTTACTGCAAAACGTGCTTTTCAGACGTTTTAACGTACCTTCATACTATACTATTAAAATTGAATTTTTTGGATCCAGAGAAATTTGTTATTGTAATGATATATGGTTACATGGTTTCCATATATACCACTACTAGAGTTATTACTACTCCAATCGATTTTAAGCCAGTTATTGAGTACATGTTAGCGATGGAACGCATACACTTGCCAAATTTATTAATTATTATCGACCCTATCTATTACAGTAGCATCATTATTATTTCTGTAGTTAATAGTTACTGCAAAACGTGCTTTTCAGACGTTTTAACGTACCTTCATACTATACTATTAAAATTGATTTTTTTGGATGCAGAGAAATTTGTTATTGTAGTGATATATGGTTACATGGTTTCCATATATACCACTACTAGAGTTATTACCACTCCAATCGATTTTAAGCCAGTTATTAAGTACATGTTAGCGATGGAACGCATACACTTGTCAAATTTATTAATTATTATCGACCCTATCTAATACAGTAGCATCATTTATTATTTCTGAAGTTAATAGTTACTACAAAACGTGCTTTTCAGACGTTTTAACGTACCTTCATACTATACTATTAAAATTGAATTTTTTGGATGCAGAGAAATTTGTTATTGTAGTGATATATGGTTACATGGTTTCCATATATACCACTACTAGAGTTATTACCACTCCAATCGATTTTAAGCCAGTTATTGAGTACATGTTAGCGATGGAACGCATGCACTTGTCAAATTTATTAATTATTATCGACCCTATCTATTACAGTAGCATCATTATTATTTCTGTAGTTAATAGTTACTGCAAAACGCGCTTTTCAGACGTTTTATCGTACCTTCATACTATACTATTAAAATTGAATTTTTTGGATGCAGAAGAATTTGATATTGTAGTGATATATGGTTACATGGTTTCCCTATATACCACTACTAGAGTTATTACCACTCCAATCGATTTTAAGCCAGTTATTGAGTACATGTTAGCGATGGAACGCATACACTTGTCAAATTTATTAATTATTATCGACCCTATCTATTACAGTAGCATCATTATTATTTCTGTAGTTAATAGTTACTGCACAACGTGCTTTTCAGACGTTTTAACGTACCTTCATACTATACTATTAAAATTGAATTTTTTGGATGCTGAGAAATTTGTTATTGTAGTGATATATGGTTACATGGTTTCCATATATACCACTACTACAGTTATTACCACTCCAATCGATTTTAAGTCAGTTATTGAGTACATGTTAGCGATGGAACGCATACACTTGTCAAATTTATTAATTATTATCGACCCTATCTATTACAGTAGCATCATTATTATTTCTGTAGTTAATAGTTACTGCAAAACGTGCTTTTCAGACGTTTTAACGTACCTTCATACTATACTATTAAAATTGATTTTTTTGGATGCAGAGAAATTTGTTATTGTAGTGATATATGGTTACATGGTTTCCATATATACCACTACTAGAGTTATTACCACTCCAATCGATTTTAAGCCAGTTATTGAGTACATGTTAGCGATGGAACGCATGCACTTGTCAAATTTATTAATTATTATCGACCCTATCTATTACAGTAGCATCATTATTATTTCTGTAGTTAATAGTTACTGCAAATCGTGCTTTTCAGACGTTTTAACGTACCTTCATACTATACTATTAAAATTGAATTTTTTGGATGCAGAGAAATTTGTTATTGTAGTGATATATGGTTACATGGTTTCCATATATACCACTACTAGAGTTATTACCACTCCAATCGATTTTAAGCCAGTTATTGAGTACATGTTAGCGATGGAACGCATGCACTTGTCAAATTTATTAATTATTATCGACTCTATCTATTACAGTAGCATCATTATTATTTCTGTAGTTAATAGTTACTGCAAAACGTGCTTTTCAGACGTTTTAACGTACCTTCATACTATACTATTAAAATTGAATTTTTTGGATGCAGAAGAATTTGATATTGTAGTGATATATGGTTACATGGTTTCCATATATACCACTACTAGAGTTATTACCACTCCAATCGATTTTAAGCCAGTTATTGAGTACATGTTAGCAATGGAACGCATACACTTGTCAAATTTATTAATTATTATCGACCCTATCTATTACAGTAGCATCATTATTATTTCTGTAGTTAATAGTTACTGCAAAACGTGCTTTTCAGACGTTTTAACGTACCTTCATACTATACTATTAAAATTGAATTTTTTGGATCCAGAGAAATTTGTTATTGTAATGATATATGGTTACATGGTTTCCATATATACCACTACTAGAGTTATTACTACTCCAATCGATTTTAAGCCAGTTATTGAGTACATGTTAGCGATGGAACGCATACACTTGCCAAATTTATTAATTTCTGATCGGCCCTATCTATTACAATAGCATCATTAATATTTCTGTAGTTAATAGTTGCTGAAAAACGTGCTTTTCAGACGTTTTAACGTACATAATTACTATATAATATTAAAATTGAATTTTTTGAATGCAGAAGAATTTTATATTTTAGTGATATATGGTTACATGGTTTCCATATATACTACTACAAGAGCTATTACCACTCCAATCGATTTTAAGCCAGTTATTGAGTACATGTTAGCGATGGTACGCATACACTTGTCAAATTTATTAATTTCTGATCGGCCCTATCTATTACAATAGCATCATTAATATTTCTGTAGTTAATAGTTGCTAAAAAACGTGCTTTTCAGACGTTTTAACGTACCTTAATACTATATACTATTAAAAATGAATTTGTTGGACGCAGAAGAATTTCATATTGTAGTGATATATGGCTACATGGTCTCCATATATACCACTACTAGAGTTATTACCACTCCAATCGATTTTAAGCCAGTTATTGAGTACATGTTAGCGATGGAACGCATACACTTGCCAAATTTATTAATTATTATCGACCCTATCTATTACAGTAGCATCATTATTATTTCTGTAGTTAATAGTTACTGCAAAACGTGCTTTTCAGACGTTTTAACGTACCTTCATACTATACTATTAAAATTGAATTTTTTAGATCCAGAGAAATTTGTTATTGTAGTGATATATGGTTACATGGTTTCCATATATACCACTACTAGAGTTATTACCACTCCAATCGATTTTAAGCCAGTTATTGAGTACATGTTAGAGATGGAACGCATACACTTGCCAAATTTATTAATTATTATCGACCCTATCTATTACAGTAGCATCATTATTATTTCTGTAGTTAATAGTTACTGCAAAACGTGCTTTTCAGACGTTTTAACGTACCTTCATACTATACTATTAAAATTGATTTTTTTGGATGCAGAGAAATTTGTTATTGTAGTGATATATGGTTACATGGTTTCCATATATACCACTACTAGAGTTATTACCACTCCAATCGATTTTAAGCCAGTTATTGAGTACATGTTAGCGATGGAACGCATACACTTGCCAAATTTATTAACTATTATCGACCCTATCTATTACAGTAGCATCATTATTATTTCTGTAGTTAATAGTTACTGCAAAACGTGCTTTTCAGACGTTTTAACGTACCTTCATACTATACTATTAAAATTGATTTTTTTGGATGCAGAGAAATTTGTTATTGTAGTGTGTTACGATACTTTTGGAGTGCCCCCCGTAGTATTGAACTTCTGCTAGCTGAATTTCTGAACTTGAATATTTATGGTTGGCTTTTGTCAATTTTTGCAAACTTTAAACTAGGTATAATTGGCTATATCTTATTTTTAATTACTCTCCTATAATTATCATGCAGTTTCGTAAGCAATCCCTCGTTTAATTACTTATATTTTGCAAATTAGGTTTATTCTTGCTATATTTTTACAAATATTTGGGTATGGCCGCTAGGCAACCGGTGATACAAATTGTTTTTAACTATTCCATTTGTTGCTAGAGCAATGTTATCTTTTCCTGCAGTCAAACTTGCCTGACTGGTTTTTTGGCTTCTTCTGGCCCAAATTTTTGTTATCAGATGACCTGTGGGCTGGGTTTTTGAATTTTTCGGCTTTCTTTTCAAGCTAAACTGTCGTGCTAGTAGGTGTTCCTCTGCAGCTAAGTGCTTCATAGCCCTTTGGTAGGGCTCGCCTCTTCGAATAGATTGTTTGAGGGATCTGGAAGCATTTCTGCGTTATCGTGGATGTTCGTAATGATTAGATAGCTACTTACTTGCATTCCTTCGCTTTTGGCGGATCTTCTGGAAACACCTTTAGCACGCTTCTCTCGGCTCGACCCCAGCTTGAGGTAAGATTAGGCCAGTTTCTTCTTAATCGGGAATACATTTGGGTTCTGTGCGTTTTTAGCCAAAAAAATTCCCGGCGGGAGTTAAAACACTCCCCGGCTGCTTGAAATCCTTCCTGTCTGGAGTAGACCTACCCCGTTCGACTGCACCCTGTTTGAATCCAGTTCGATGCACTGGGCCCCTAAGATAGTCGCATCGCCTGTGAGTTTTTCAACTCTCGTGGGCCACGCTGAAGATTGAGCAGCTGCTTTACACTCACCTGCAAGTCATCTTGCAACCTCCATAGCTGGCACTGCACCCCGCAGCTGTAGCCGTCATCGTTGCTTCTCTCTAGCTACGTCCAAACCACAGGGGAGCGAACGAAGAGATTAGGTTCTGGTGAACTTTCCTGCAGGCAAGACGTTATTGTAGATAATATGCATTGCGCCTGTTGTACTTTATAATTGAATCATACTGTTTCATGCCGTTAGCACTCCGGACATGTGTGATTTTATTCAGCATCGGATTGTACGATAGTAGGCTTCGTGCATCGTTAGTTTAGTAATATTTGGAATTTGTGTAATTAAATGTTAGGGCCGCCGCGCAATGACATGCGGTTACCCTCTGCTACTTGCTAAATTAAGGTCGTAAGATTTACCTGTGTATTGCTCCGTTTGTGCCTTCGGGTCTCCTAAGCTTATTGACCTCTGCGTTATCTGAAAGATTTATAGAGTAGAACTTTGAGCTTCACTTGTGTCCTATCTGGACGTCGCTTTTACTCACCCGCTTGCATAACACAGTTCGGACGCCTTAAAGTTTCGCTGTTTCCATCACCAAAACAACAGTTAATATTTTCATGTCAAACCTTCGGCGCGAAGTTAGGCACACTTCAGTAGCGTGTCTCGTAAGCCGACTTCGGGAGCATTGTGATTATTTGTAGATCTCCGTTAACCGAGTAAGGGGCAAATCCAAGCCTTTGCTTTCTTTAGCATATAAATATACATACGTACACTTAATGCATTTTTAATATGGACACCGTCGTTCATGTGTGGCCACGCAAGCGCACGCTGATTCCGCCCTTTAGAAAATTTTGAATATAGATATAGCGTCATTTAGGGCTAACCTTCGGGGTTAAAACGTTAGCCGAGGTGGTCTTGTATTGCTCTGAGCCGGTATACGCGAAATTTTAAACTCGCTCCGCGACTCGCGCTTGATCAATTTATTTTCTTTTTAAATTTAATACTCGCTACGCTCCGTTGTAACCGCACAATGTTTTAATGTGTTAGTTCATAGTCATTGCTGCTCGTGGGCTACTATTTGCCCAATACTTATATTTGAATTTGTATATACATTTACTATTGCATGTCGCATACTGTGTGTTCTTTGATGTTGCTAAAAATATTGCCTGCTGTGATATTTGTATTTAGTTTGTTAGCATTGCACTATAGTACGCACCAAACTCTTTGAAATAAAGCTGTGATATTTTCTTTGGTGGTTGATTTGATTGTTTTCTTTGTGCTGCTGGAAATTGTCTTGACCTTGTGCACGGTCCGGCATAAGGATTAGAACTGAGTCGAGGACCTGGCGCCCACTCCTTTTTTTTTTCTGTATTCTCTCTTAGCATAGCTGGAACCCTGCGACCCTCGCGGCGAGCTAGCCCAATTAGGCCGATAGTTACCAGCCGGCAAAACACCAAATATAACTTTCGCCAAAAGGTAAGGCCGACCGTCTATCTTCCCTGACAAACATATGGGTGATCTGGTACGCCTGGGACATTAGGGATATATGGGACATCTGGGACGCCTGGGACGTTAAGGATATAAGGGACATCTAGAACGTCTGGGACGTTAGGGACATATGGAACATCCAGAACGCCTGGGGCATTAAAAACATATGAAACATATGGGACATCTGGGACGTTAAGGACATTTGGGACATCTAGGACGTCTGGGAGGTCTGGGACGTTAAGGACATATGGGAAATTAGGGACATTTGGGACATATGGGAGATCTGGGACGCCTGGGACATTAGGGATATATGGGACATATAAGACATCTGGGACGTCTGGGACGTTAGGGACATATGGGACATCTGGGACGCCTGGGACGTTAATGATATAAGGGACATCTAGAACGTCTGGGACGTTAGGGACATATGGGAGATCTGGGACGTCTGGGACGTTAGGGACATATAGGACATTTAGGACGTCTGGGACGTTAGGGACATATGGAACATCTGGAACGTTAGGGACATATGGGCCATCTGGGACGTCTGGGACGTTATTGAGGTATAGGACATATGGGATATCTGGGACGTCTGGGACGTTAAGGATATATGGGACATCTAGGACGTCTGGGACGTTAGGGACATATGGGACATTTGGGACGCCTGGGACATTAAGCACATATGGGACATATGGGACATATGGGACGTCTGGGACGTTAGAGACATATGGGACATCTGGGACGTCTGGGACGTTAAGGACATATGTCACATCTAGGACGTCTGGGACGTCTGGGACGTTAAGGACATATGGGACATTTAGGGCGCCTGGGACATTAGGGACATATGGGACATATGGGACATCTGGGACGTCTCGGACGTTAAGGACATATGGGACATCTAGGACGTCTGGGACGTCTGAAACTTTAAGTACATATGGGTCATTTAAAACGTCTGGGACATTAGGGACATATGGGACATATGGGACATCTGGGACGCCTGGAACATTAGGGACATATGAGACATATGGGACATCTGGGACGTCTGGGACGTTAATTACATATGGGACATCTGGGACGTCTGAGACGTTAGGGACATATGGGACATCTGGGACGTCTGGGACGTTAGGGACATATAGGACATTTAGGACGTCTGAGACGTCTGGGACGTTAGGGACATATGGGACATTTAGGACGTCTGGGATATTAGGGACATATGGGACATTTAGGACGTCTGGGACGTCTGGGACGTTAAGGACATATGGGACGTCTGGGACGTTAGGGACATATGGGACATTTAAGACGTCTGAGACGTCTGGGACGTTAGGGACATATAGGACATCTAGGACGTCTGAGACGTCTGGGACATTAGGGACATATTGGACATTTAGGACGTCTGGGACGTCTGGGACGTTAAGGACATATGGCACGTCTGGGACGTTCGGGACATATGAGACATTTAGGACGTCTGGGACGTTAGGGACAATTGAAATATCTAGGACGCCTGGGACATTAGGGACATATGGGACATATGGGACATCTGGGACGTCTGGGACGTTAGGGACATATGGGACATCTAAGACGTCTGGGACGTTAAGGACATATGGGACATCTAGGAAGTCTGGCACATTAGGGACATATGGGACATCTAATACGCCTGGGACATTAAGGATATATAAGACCGTTGGGACATCTGGGACGTCTGGGAAGTTAGGGACATATGGCTCATCTGGGACGTCTGGAACGTTAAGGACATATGGGACATCTAGGACGTCTGGGACGTTAGGGACATATGGGACATCTGGGACGTCTGGGACTTTAGGGACATATGGGACATCTGGGACGTCTGGTACGTTAAGGACATTTGGAACATCTAGGACGTCTGGGAGGTCTGGGACGTTAAGGACATATGGGACATTTAGGATGCCTGGGACATTAGGGACATTTGGGACATATGGGAAATCTGGGACGTCTGGGACGTTAAGGATATAAGGGACATCTAGAACGTCTGGAACGTTACGGACATATGGGAGATCTGGGACGTCTGGGACGTTAGGGACATATAGGGCATCTAGGACGTCTGGGACGTTGGGACATATGGAACATCTGGGACGTTAGGGACATATGGGACATCTGGGACATCTGGTACGTTAAGGACATTTGGGACATCTAGGACGTCTGGGAGGTCTGGGACGTTAAGGACATATGGGACATTTAGGATGCCTGGGACATTAGGGACATTTGGGACATATGGGAGATCTGGGACGTCTGGGACGTTAAGGATATAAGGGACATCTAGAACGTCTGGGACGTTAGGGACATATGGGAGATCTGGGACGTTAGGGACATATAGGACATCTAGAACGCCTGGGACATTAGGGACATATGGGACACATTGACATCTGGTACGTCTGGGACGTTACGGACATATGGGACATCTGGGACGCCTGGGACGTTAAGGACATATGGGACATTTAGGAGGCCTGGGACATTAGGGACATATGGGACATATGGGATATCTGGGACGTCTGGGACGTTTAGGATATATGGGACATCTAGGACGTCTGGGACGTCTGGGACGTTAAGGACATATGGGACATTTAGGACGCCCTGGACATTAGGGACATATGGGACATATGGGAGGTCTGGGACGCCTGGGGCATTAGGGACATATGGGACATATAGGACATCTGGGACGTCTGGGACGGTATTGACATATGGGACATCTGGGACGTCTGGGACGTTAAGGATATAAGGGACATCTAGGACGTCTGGGACGTTAGGGACATATGGGAGATCTGGGACGTCTGGGACGTTAGGGACAAATAAGACATCTAGGACGTCTGGGACTTTAGGGACATATGGAACATCTGGGAGGTTAGGGACATATGGAACATCTGGGACGTCTGGGACATTAGGGACATATGGGACATATGGGATATCTGGGACGTCTGGGACGTTAAGGATATATGGGACATCTAGGACGTCTGGGACATTAGGGACATATGGGACATATGGGATATCTGGGACATCTGGGACGTTAGGGACATACGGTACATCTGGGACGTCTGGGACGTTAAGAACATATGGGACATCTAGGACGTCTGGGACGTCTGGGACGTTAAGGACATATGGGACATTTAGGACGATTGGGACATTAGGGACATATGGGACATATGGGACATTTGGGACGCCTGGGACGTTAGGGACATATAAGACATATGGACATCTGGGACGTCTGGGACGTTAAGGACATATGGGACGTCTGGGATGCTAGGGACATATGGGACATCTGGGACGTCTGGGACGTTAAGGACATATTGGACATCTAAGACGTCCGGGACGTCTGGGACGTTAAGGACATATGGGACATCTAGGGCGTCTGGGACGTCTGGGACGTTAAGGACATATGGGACATTTACTACGCCTGGGATATTAGGAACATATGGGACATCTGGGACGTCTGGGACGTTAGGGACATATGGGACATCTGGGACGTCTGAAACGTTAAGGACATATGGGACATCTAGGACATCTGGGACGTCTGGGACGTTAGGGACATATGGAACATCTAGGACGCCTGGGACATTAGAAACATATGAAACATATGGGACATCTGGGACGTCTGGGACGGTAAGGACATTTAGGACATCTAGGACGTCTGGGACGTCTGGGACGATAAGGAGATATGGGGACATTTAGGACGCCCTGGACATTAGGGACATATGGGACATATGGGAGGTCTGGGACTTTAAGGACATATGGGACATTTAGGAGGCCTGGGACATTAGGGACATATGGGACATATGGGATATCTGGGACGTCTGGGACGTTTAGGATATATGGGACATCTAGGACGTCTGGGACGTTAAGGACATATGGGACATTTAGGAGGCCTGGGACATTAGGGACATATGGGACATATGGGATATCTGGGACGTCTGGGACGTTTAGGATATATGGGACATCTAGGACGTCTGGGACGTCTGGGACGTTAAGGACATATGGGACATCTAGGGCGTCTGGGACGTCTGGAACGTTAAGGACATATGGAACATTTACTACGCCTGGGATATTAGGGACATATGGGACATCTGGGACGTCTGGGACGTTAGGTACATATGGGACATCTGGGACGTCTGAAACGTTAAGGACATATGGGACATCTAGGACATCTAGGACGTCTGGGACGTTAGGGACATATGGAACATCTAGGACGCCTGGGACATTAGAAACATATGAAACATATGGGACATCTGGGACGTCTGGGACGTTAAGGACATTTGGGACATCTACGACGTCTGGGACGTCTGGGACGTTAAGGAGATGTGGGACATTTAGGACGCCCTGGACATTAGGGACATATGGGACATATGGGATAACTGGGACGTCTGGGACGTTAAGGACAAATGGGACATCTAGGACGTCTGGGACGTCTGGGACGTTAAGGACATATGGGACATTTAGGACGCCCTGGACATTAGGGTCATATGGGACATATGGGAGGTCTGGGACGTCTGGGACGTTATTGACATATGGTACATCTGACACGTCTGGGACGTTAAGGATATAAGGGACACCTAGAACGTCTGTGACGTTAGGAACATATGGGAGATCTGGGACGTCTGGGGCGTTAGGGGCATATAAGACATCTAGGACGTCTGCGACGTTAGGGACATATGGAACATCTGGGACGCTAGAGACATATGGGACATCTGGGAAGTCTGGGACGTTAGGGAGATATAGGACATATGGGACGTCTGAGACGTTAGGGAAATATGGGACATCTGGGACGCCTTGGACATTAAGGACATATGGGACGTATGGGACATATGGGACGTCTGAGACGTTAGAGACATATGGGACATTTAGGACGTCTGGGACGTCTGAGACGTTAAGGACATATGGGACATTTAGGGCGCCTGGGACATTAGGGACATATGGGACATATGGGACATCTGGGAAATCTAGGACGTTAAGGACATATGGGACATTTAGGACGTCTGGGACTTCTGGGACGTTAAGGACATATGGGACATTTAGGACGTCTGGGACGTCTTGGACGTTAAGGACATATGGGACATTTACAGCGCCTGGGATATTAAGGACATATGGGACATATGGGACATCTGGGACGTCTGGGACGTTAAGGACATATGGGGACATTTAGGACGTCTGGGACGTCTGGGACATTAAGGACATATGGGACATTTAGGGCGCCTGGGACATTAGCGACATATGGGACATATGGGACATATGGGATATCTGGGACGTCTGGGACGTTAAGGACATATGGGACATCTAGGACGTCTGGGACGTCTGGGACGTTAAGGACATATGGGACATTTAGGACGCCCTGGACATTAGGGACATATGGGACATATGGGAGGTCTGGGACGTCTGGGACGTTATTGACATATGGTACATCTGACACGTCTGGGACGTTAAGGATATAAGGGACACCTAGAACGTCTGGGACGTTAGGAACATATGGGAGATCTGGACGTCTGGGGCGTTAGGGGCATATAAGACATCTAGGACGTCTGCGACGTTAGGGACATATGGAACATCTGGGACGCTAGAGACATATGGGACATCTGGGAAGTCTGGGACGTTAGGGAGATATAGGACATATGGGACGTCTGAGACGTTAGGGAAATATGGGACATCTGGGACGCCTTGGACATTAAGGACATATGGGACATATGGGACATATGGGACGTCTGAGACGTTAGAGACATATGGGACATTTAGGACGTCTGGGACGTCTGAGACGTTAAGGACATATGGGACATTTAGGGCGCCTGGGACATTAGGGACATATGGGACATATGGGACATCTGGGAAATCTAGGACGTTAAGGACATATGGGACATTTAGGACGTCTGGGACTTCTGGGACGTTAAGGACATATGGGACATTTAGGACGTCTGGGACGTCTTGGACGTTAAGGACATATGGGACATTTACAGCGCCTGGGATATTAAGGACATATGGGACATATGGGACATCTGGGACGTCTGGGACGTTAAGGACATATGGGACATTTAGGACGTCTGGGACGTCTGGGACGTTAAGGACATATGGGACATTTAGGGCGCCTGGGACATTAGGGACATATGGGACATATGGGACATCTGGGACGTCTGGGACGTCAAGGACATATGGGACATCTAGGACGGCTGGGACGTTAAGGACATATGGGACATCTAGGGCGTCTGGGACGTCTGGGACGTTAAGGACATATGCGACATTTACTACGCCTGGGATATTAAGGACATATGGGACCTCTGGGACGTCTGGGACGTTAGGGACATATGGGACATCTGTGACGTCTAGGGACGTTAAGGACATATGGAACATCTAGGACATCTGGTACGTCTGGGACGTTAGGGACATATGGCACATCCAGGACGCCTGGGACATTAGAAACATATGAAACATATGGGACATCTGGGACGTCTGGGACGTTAAAGACATTTGGGACATCTAGGACGTCTGGGAGGTCTGGGACGTTAAGGACATATGGGACATTTAGGACGCCTGGGACATTAGGGACATTTGGGACATATGGGAGATCTGGGACGCCTGGGACATTAGGGATATATGGGACATATAGAACATCTGAAACGTCTGGGACGTTAGGGACATATGGGACATCTGGGACGCCTGGGACGTTAAGGGTATAAGGGACATCTAGAACGTCTGGGACGTTAGGGACATATGGGATATCTGGGACGTCTGGGACGTTAAGGATATATGGGACATCTAGGACGTCTGGGACGTTAGGGACATATGGGACATCTGGGACGTCTGGGGCGTTAAGGACATATGTCACATCTAGGACGTCTGGGACGTCTGGGACGTTAAGGACATATGGGACATTTGCGACGCCTGGGACATTAAGCACATATGGGACATATGGGACATATGGGACGTCTGGGACGTTAGAGACATATGGGACATCTGGGACGTCTGGGACGTTAAGGACATATGTCACATCTAGGACGTCTGGGACGTCTGGGACGTTAAGGACATATGGGAATTTAGGGCGCCTGGGACGTTAGGGACATATGGGACATATGGGACATCTAGGACGTCTGGGACGTTAAGGACATATGGGACGTCTGGGACGTTAGTGACATATGGGACATTTAGGACGTCTGAGACGTCTGGGACGTTAGGGACATATAGGACATCTAGGACGTCTGAGACGTCTGGGAAGTTAGGGACATATGGGACATTTAGGACGTCTGGGACGTCTGGGACGTTAAGGACATATGGGACGTCTGGGACGTTAGGGACATATGGGACATTTAGGACGTCTGGGACGTTAGGGACCTATGGAATATCTAGGACGCCTGGGACATTAGGGACATATGGGACATATAGGACATCTGGGATGTCTGGGACGTTAGGGACATATGGGACATCTGGGACGTCTGGGACGTTAAGGACATATGGGACATCTAGGAAGTCTGGGACTTCCGGGACGTTAAAGACATATGGGACATTTAGGACGCCTGGCACATTAGGGCCATATGGGACATCTAATACGCCTGAGACATTAAGGATATATAAGACCTTTGGGACATCTGGGACGTCTGGGACGTTAGGAACATATGGCTCATCTGGGACGTCTGGGACGTTAAGGACATATGGGACATCTAGGACGTCTGGGACTTTAGGGAAATTTGGGACATCTGGGACGTCTGGGACTTTAGGGACATATGGGACATTTAGGAGGCCTGGGACATTAGAGACATATGGGACATATGGGATATCTGGGACGTCTGGGACGTTTAGGATATATGGGACATCTAGGACGTTTGGGACGTCTGGGACGTTAAGGACATATAGGACATTTAGGCCGCCCTGGACATTAGGCAATATGGGACATATGGGAGGTCTGGGACGCCTGGGGCATTAGGGACATATGGGACATATAGGACATCTGGGACGTCTGGGACGTTATTGACATATGGGACATCTGGGACGTCTGGGACGTTAAGGACATAAGGGACATCTAGGACGTCTGGGACGTTAGGGACATATGGGAGATCTGGGACGTCTGGGACGTTAGGGACATATAAGACATCTAGGACGTCTGGGACTTTAGAGACATATGGAACATCTGGGACGTTAGGAACATATGGGACATCTGGGACGTCTGGGACGTTAGGGAGGTATAGGACATATGGGATATACTGGGACGTCTGGGACGTTAAGAATATATGGGACATCTAGGACGTCTGGGACATTAGGGACATATGGGACATATGGGACACTTGGACGTCTGGGACGTTAGGAACATATGGCACATTTGGGACGTCTGGGACGTTAAGGACATATGGAACATTTAGGACGCCTAGGACATTGGGGACATATGGGACATATGGGACATCTGGGACGCCTGGGACGTTAGGGACATATGGGACATATGGGACATCTGGGACGTCTTTGACATTAGTTACATATGGGACATCTGGGACGTCTGGGACGTTAAGGACATATGGGACATCTGGGACGTCTGGGAAGCTAGGGACATATGGGACAGCTGGTACGTCTGGGACGTTAAGGACATATGGGACGTCTGGGACGTCTGGGACGTTAAGGACACATCGGACATCTAGGGCTCTGGGACGTCTGGGACGTTAAGGACATATGGGACATTTACTACGCCTGGGATATTAGGGACATATGGGACATCTGGGACGTCTGGGACGTTAGGGACATATGGGACATCTGGGACGTCTGGGACGTTAAGGACATATGGGACATCTAGGACATCTAGGACGTCTGGGACGTTAGGGACATATGGAACATCTAGGACGCCTGGGACATTAGAAACATATGAAACATATGGGACATCTGAAACGTCTGGGACGTTAAGGACATTTGGGACATCTAGGACGTCTGGGACGTCTGGGACGTTAAGGAGATATGGGACATTTAGGACGCCCTGGACATTAGAGACATATGGGACATATGGGATATCTGGGACGTCTGGGACGTTAAGGACAAATGGGACATCTAGGACGTCTGGGACGTCTGGGACGTTAAGAACATATGGGACATTTAGGACGCCCTGGACATTAGGAACATATGGGAGGTCTGGGACGCTTGGAACATTAGGGACATATGGGACATATAGGACATCTGGGACGTCTGGGACGTTATTGACATATGGGACATCTGGGACGTCTGGGACGTTAGAGATATAAGGGACACCTAGAACGTCTGGGACGTTAGGGACATATGGGAGATCTGGGACATAAGGACATATGGGACATCTGGGACATCTGGGACGTTAGGGAGATATAGGACATATGGGATATCTGGGACGTCTGGGACGTTAAGGATATATGGGACATCTAGGACGTCTGGGACGTTAGGGACATATGGAACATCTGGGACGTTAGGGACATATGGGACATCTGGGACGTCTGGGACGTTAGGGAGATATAGGACATATGGGATATCTGGGACGTCTGGGACGTTAAGGATATATGGGACATCTAGGACGTCTGGGACGTTAGGGAAATATGGGACATCTGGGACGCCTGGGACATTAAGGACATATGGGACATATGGGACATATGGGACGTCTGGGACGTTAGAGACATATGGGACATCTGGGACGTCTGGGACGTTAAGGACATATGGGACATTTAGGACGTCTGGGACGTCTGGGAGGTTAAGGACATATGGGACATTTAGGGCGCCTGGGACATTAGGGACATATGGGACATATGGGACATCCGGGACGTCTGGGACGTTATGGACATATGGGACATCTAGGACATCTGGGACGTTAAGGACATATGGGACATCTAGGGCGTCTGGGACGTCTGGGACGTTAAGGACATATGGGACATTTAGGGCGCCTGGGACATTAGGGACATATGGGACATCTGGGACGTCTGGGACGATATGGACATATGGGACATCCAGGACGTCTGGGACGTTAAGGACATATGGGACATCTAGGGCGTCTGGGACGTTAAGGACATTTGGGACATCTAGGACGTCTGGGAGGTCTGGGACGTTAAGGACATATGGGACGCCTGGGACATTAGGGACATTTGGAACATATGGGAGATCTGGTACGCCTGGGACATTAGGGATATATGGGACATCTGGGACGCCTGGGACGTTAAGGATATAAGGGACATCTAGAACGTCTGGGACGTTAGGGACATATGGAACATCCAGAACGCCTGGGGCATTAAAAACATATGAAACATATGGGACATCTGGGACGTTAAGGACATTTGGGACATCTAGGAAGTCTGGGAGGTCTGGGACGTTAAGGACATATGGGAAATTAGGGACATTTGGGACATATGGGAGATCTGGGACGCCTGGGACATTAGGGATATATGGGACATATAAGACATCTGGGACGTCTGGGACGTTAGGGACATATGGGACATCTGGGACGCCTGGGACGTTAATGATATAAGGGACATCTAGAACGTCTGGGACGTTAGGGACATATGGGAGATCTGGGACGTCTGGGACGTTAGGGACATATAGGACATTTAGGACGTCTGGGACGTTAGGGACATATGGAACATCTGGAACGTTAGGGACATATGGGCCATCTGGGACGTCTGGGACGTTATTGAGGTATAGGACATTTGGGATATCTGGGACGTCTGGGACGTTAAGGATATATGGGACATCTAGGACGTCTGGGACGTTAGGGACATATGGGACATTTGGGACGCCTGGGACATTAAGCACATATGGGACATATGGGACATATGGGACGTCTGGGACGTTAGAGACATATGGGACATCTGGGACGTCTGGGACGTTAAGGACATATGTCACATCTAGGACGTCTGGGACGTCTGGGACGTTAATTACATATGGGACATCTGGGACGTCTGAGACGTTAGGGACATATGGGACATCTGGGACGTCTGGGACGTTAGGGACATATAGGACATTTAGGACGTCTGAGACGTCTGGGACGTTAGGGACATATGGGACATCTAGGACGTCTGGGATATTAGGGACATATGGGACATTTAGGACGTCTGGGACGTCTGGGACGTTAAGGACATATGGGACGTCTGGGACGTTAGGGACATATGGGACATTTAAGACGTCTGAGACGTCTGGGACGTTAGGGACATATAGGACATCTAGGACGTCTGAGACGTCTGGGACATTAGGGACATATTGGACATTTAGGACGTCTGGGACGTCTGGGACGTTAAGGACATATGGCACGTCTGGGACGTTAGGGACATATGAGACATTTAGGACGTCTGGGACGTTAGGGACATATGAAATATCTAGGACGCCTGGGACATTAGGGACATATGGGACATATGGGACATCTGGGACGTCTGGGACGTTAGGGACATATGGGACATCTGGGACGTCTGGGACGTTAAGGACATATGAGACATCTAGGAAGTCTGGCACATTAGGGACATATGGGACATCTAATACGCCTGGGACATTAAGGATATATAAGACCTTTGGGACATCTGGGACGTCTGGGAAGTTAGGGACATATGGCTCATGTGGGACGTCTGGGACGTTAAGGACATATGGGACATCTAGGACGTCTGGGACGTTAGGGACATATGGGACATCTGGG
This sequence comes from Agriotes lineatus, assembly GCA_940337035.1. Classification (NCBI taxonomy): domain Eukaryota; kingdom Metazoa; phylum Arthropoda; class Insecta; order Coleoptera; family Elateridae; genus Agriotes; species Agriotes lineatus. The sequence continues at coordinate 45,986 of CALNHX010007254.1, forward strand.
ACGTCTGGGACTTTAGGGACATATGGGACATCTGGGACGTCTGGTACGTTAAGGACATTTGGAACATCTAGGACGTCTGGGAGGTCTGGGACGTTAAGGACATATGGGACATTTAGGATGCCTGGGACATTAGGGACATTTGGGACATATGGGAAATCTGGGACGTCTGGGACGTTAAGGATATAAGGGACATCTAGAACGTCTGGAACGTTAGGGACATATGGGAGATCTGGGACGTCTGGGACGTTAGGGACATATAGGGCATCTAGGACGTCTGGGACGTTGGGACATATGGAACATCTGGACGTTAGAAACATATGGGACATCTGGGACATCTGGTACGTTAAGGACATTTGGGACATCTAGGACGTCTGGGAGGTCTGGGACGTTAAGGACATATGGGACATTCAGGATGCCTGGGACATTAGGGACATTTGGGACATATGGGAGATCTGGGACGTCTGGGACGTTAAGGATATAAGGGACATCTAGAACGTCTGGGAAGTTAGGGACATATGGGAGATCTGGGACGTTAGGGACATATAGGACATCTAGAACGCCTGGGACATTAGGGACATATGGGACACATTGAACATCTGGTACGTCTGGGACGTTACGGACATATGGGACATCTGGGACGCCTGGGACGTTAAGGACATATGGGACATTTAGGAGGCCTGGGACATTAGGGACATATGGGACATATGGGATATCTGGGACGTCTGGGACGTTTAGGATATATGGGACATCTAGGACGTCTGGGACGTCTGGGACGTTAAGGACATATGGGACATTTAGGGCGCCCTGGACATTAGGGACATATGGGACATATGGGAGGTCTGGGACACCTGGGGCATTAGGGACATATGGGACATATAGGACATCTGGGACGTCTGGGACGGTATTGACATATGGGACATCTGGGACGTCTGGGACGTTAAGGATATAAGGGACATCTAGGACGTCTGGGACGTTAGGGACATATGGGAGATCTGGGACGTCTGGGACGTTAGGGACAAATAAGACATCTAGGACGTCTGGGACTTTAGGGACATATGGAACATCTGGGAGGTTAGGGACATATGGAACATCTGGGACGTCTGGGACATTAGGGACATATGGGACATATGGGATATCTGGGACGTCTGGGACGTTAAGGATATATGGGACATCTAGGACGTCTGGGACATTAGGGACATATGGGACATATGGGATATCTGGGACGTCTGGGACGTTAGGGACATACGGTACATCTGGGACGTCTGGGACGTTAAGAACATATGGGACATCTAGGACGTCTGGGACGTCTGGGACGTTAAGGACATATGGGACATTTAGGACGATTGGGACATTAGGGACATATGGGACATATGGGACATTTGGGACGCCTGGGACGTTAGGGACATATAAGACATATGGGACATCTGGGACGTCTGGGACGTTAAGGACATATGGGACGTCTGGGATGCTAGGGACATATGGGACATCTGGGACGTCTGGGACGTTAAGGACATATGGGACATCTAAGACGTCCGGGACGTCTGGGACGTTAAGGACATATGGGACATCTAGGGCGTCTGGGACGTCTGGGACGTTAAGGACATATGGGACATTTACTACGCCTGGGATATTAGGAACATATGGGACATCTGGGACGTCTGGGACGTTAGGGACATATGGGACATCTGGGACGTCTGAAACGTTAAGGACATATGGGACATCTAGGACATCTGGGACGTCTGGGACGTTAGGGACATATGGAACATCTAGGACGCCTGGGACATTAGAAACATATGAAACATATGGGACATCTGGGACGTCTGGGACGGTAAGGACATTTAGGACATCTAGGACGTCTGGGACGTCTGGGACGATAAGGAGATATGGGACATTTAGGACGCCCTGGACATTAGGGACATATGGGACATATGGGAGGTCTGGGACGCCTGGGACATTAGGGACATATGGGACATATAAGACATCTGGGACGTCTGGGACGTTATTGACATATGGGACATCTGAGACGTCTGGGACGTTAAGGATATAAGGGGCACCTAGAACGTCTGGGACGTTAGGGACATATGGGAGATCTGGGACGTCTGGGACGTTAGGGGCATATAAGACATCTAGGACGTCTGGGACGTTAGGGACATATGGAACATCTGGGACGTTAGGGACATATAAGACATCTGAGACGTCTGGGACGTTAGGGAGATATAGGACATATGGGATATCTGGGACGTCTGGGACGTTAAGGATATATGGGACATCTAGGACGTCTGGGACGTTAGAGACATATGGGACATCTGGGACGTCTGGGACGTTAAGGACATAAGGGACATTTAGGACGTCTGGGACGTTAAGGACATATGGGACATTTAGGGCGCCTGGGACATTAGGGACATATGGGACATATGGGACATCTGGGACGTCTGGGACGTTAAGGACATATGGGACATCTAGGACGTCTGGGACGTCTGAAACGTTAAGGACATATAAGACATTTAAAACGTCTGGAACATTAGGGACATATGGGATATCTGGGACGCCTGGGACATTAGGGACATATGAGACATATGGGACATCTGGGACGTCTAGGTCGTTAAGGACATATGGGACATCTGGGACGTCTGAGACGTTAGAAACATATGGGACATCTGGTACGTCTAGGACGTTAGGGACATATAGGACATCTAGGACGTCTGAGACGTCTGGGACGTTAGGGACATATGGGACATCTAGGACGTCTGGGACGTTAAAGACATATGGGACATCTAGGACGTCTGAGACGTCTGGGACGTTAGGGACATATGGGACATTAGGGACATATGGGACATTTAGGACGTCTGGGACGTCTGGGACGTCAAGAACATATGGGACATCTGGGACGTCTGGGACGTTAGGGACATATGGGACATTTAGGACGTCTGGGACGTTAGGGACATATGGAATATCTAGAAAGCCTGGGACATTAGGGACATATGGGACATATGGGATATCTGGGACGTCTGGGACGTTAGGGACATATGAAACATCTGGGACGTCTGGGACGTTAAGGACATATGGGACATTTAGGACGTCTGGGACGTCCGGGACGTTAAGGACATATGGGACATTTAGGACGCCTGGCACATTAGGGACATATGGGACAAATGGGACATTTAATACGCCTGGGACATTAGGGATATATAAGACCTTTGGGACATCTGGGACGTCTGGGACGTTAGCGACGTATGGGTCATCTGGGACGTCTGGGACATTAAGGACATATGGGACATCTAGGACGTCTGGGACGTTAGGGACATATGGGACATCTGGGACGTCTGGGACTTTAGGGACATCTGGGACGTTAGGAACATATAGGACATCTAGGACGTCTGTGATGTTAGAGACATATGGGACATCTAGGACATCTCGGACGTCTGGGACGTTAAAGACATACGGGACAGCTGAGACGTCTGGGACGTTATGGACATATGGGACATTTGGGACGCATGGGATATTAGGGACATATGGGACATATGCGACATATGGGACGCCTAAGACATTAGGGACATATGGCACATTTAGGACGGTTTGGACGTTAGAAACATATGGAACATCTAGGACGCCTGGGACATTAGGGACACATAGGACATATGGGACATCTAGGACGTCTGGGACGTTAAGGACATATGGGACATCTAGAACGTCTGGGACGTCTGGGACGTTAAGGACATATGGGACATTTACTACGCCTGGGATATTAAGGACATATGGGACATCTGGGAGGTCTGGGACGTTAAGGACATATGGGACATTTAGGACGCCTGGGACATTAGGGACATTTGGGACATATGGGAGATCTGGGACGCCTGGGACATTAGGGATATATGGGACATATAGAACATCTGAAACGTCTGGGACGTTAGGGACATATGGGACATCTGGGACGCCTGGGACGTTAAGGGTATAAGGGACATCTAGAACGTCTGGGACGTTAGGGACATATGGGAGATCTGGGACGTCTGGGACGTTAGGGACATATAGGACATCTAGGACGTCTGGGACGTTAGGGACATATGGAACATCTGGGACGTTAGGGACATATGGGACATCTGGGACGTCTGGCACGTTATTGAGATATAGTACATATCTGGGACGTCTGGGACGTTAAGGATATATGGGACATCTAGGACGTCTGGGACGTTAGGGACATATGGGAAATCTGGGACGTCTGGGGCGTTAAGGACATATGTCACATCTAGGACGTCTGGGACGTCTGGGACGTAAAGGACATATGGGACATTTGGGACGCCTGGGACATTAAGCACATATGGGACATATGGGACATATGGGACGTCTGGGACGTTAGAGACATATGGGACATCTGGGACGTCTGGGACGTTAAAGACATATGTCACATCTAGGACGTCTGGGACGTCTGGGACGTTAAGGACATATGGGACATTTAGGGCGCCTGGGACATTAGGGACATATGGGACATATGGGACATCTAGGACGTCTGGGACGTTAAGGACATATGGGACGTCTCAGACGTTAGTGACATATGGGACATTTAGGACGTCTGAGACGTCTGGGACGTTAGGGACATATAGGACATCTAGGACGTCTGAGACGTCTGGGACGTTAGGGACATATGGGACATTTAGGACGTCTGGGAGGTCTGGGACGTTAAGGACATATGGGACGTCTGGGACGTTAGGGACATATGGGACATTTAGGACGTCTGGGACGTTAGGGACCTATGGAATATCTAGGACGCCTGGGACATTAGGGACATATGGTACATATAGGACATCTGGGACGTCTGGGACGTTAGGGACATATGGGACATCTGGAACGTCTGGGACGTTAAGGACATATGGGACATCTAGGAAGTCTGGGACTTCCGGGACGTTAAAGACATATGGGACATTTAGGACGCCTGGCACATTAGGGACATATGGGACATCTAATACGCCTGGGACATTAAGGATATATAAGACCTTTGGGACATCTGGGACGTCTGGGACGTTAGGAACATATGGCTTATCTGGGACGTCTGGGACGTTAAGGACATATGGGACATCTAGGACGTCTGGGACGTTTGGGACATTTGGAACATCTGGGACGTCTGGGACTTTAGGGACATATGGGACATCTGGGACGTCTGGTACGTTAAGGACATTTGGGACATCTAGGACGTCTGGGAGGTCTCGGACGTTAAGGACATATGGGACATTTAGGAGGCCTGGGACATTAGGGACATATGGGACATATGGGATATCTGGGACGTCTGGGACGTTTAGGATATATGGGACATCTAGGACGTTTGGGACGTCTGGGACGTTAAGGACATATGGGACATTTAGGACGCCCTGGACATTAGGCAATATGGGACATATGGGAGGTCTGGGACGCCTGGGGCATTAGGGACATATGGGACATATAAGACATCTGGGACGTCTGGGACGTTATTGACATATGGGACATCTGGGACGTCTGGGACGTTAAGGACATAAGGGACATCTAGGACGTCTGGGACGTTAGGGACATATGGGAGATCTGGGACGTCTGGGACGTTAGGGACATACAAGACATCTAGGACGTCTGGGACTTTAGGGACATATGGAACATATGGGACGTTAGGGACATATGGGACATCTGGGACGTCTGGGACGTTAGGGAGGTATAGGACATATGGGATATACTGGGACGTCTGGGACGTTAAGAATATATGGGACATCTAGGACGTCTGGGACATTAGGGACATATGGGACATATGCGACATCTTGGACGCCTGGGACGTTAGGGACATATGGTACATCTGGGACGTCTGGGACGTTAAGGACATATGGGACATTTAGGACGCCTGGGACATTGGGGACATATGGGACATATGGGACATCTGGGAGGCCTGGGACGTTAGGGACATATGGGACATATGGGACATCTGGGACGTCTTTGACATTAGTTACATATGGGACATCTGGGACGTCTGGGACGTTAAGGACATATGGGACATCTGGGACGTCTGGGAAGCTAGGGACATATGGGACAGCTGGGACGTCTGGGACGTTAAGGACATATGGGACGTCTGGGACGTCTGGGACGTTAAGGACACCTGGGACATCTAGGGCGTCTGGGACGTCTGGGACGTTAAGGACATATAGGACATTAACTACGCCTGGGATATTAGGGACATATGGGACATCTGGGACGTCTGGGACGTTAGGGACATATGGGACATCTGGGACGTCTGGGACGTTAAGGACATATGGGACATCTAGGACATTTAGGACGTCTGGGACGTTAGGAACATTTGGAACATCTAGGACGCCTGGAACATTAGAAACATATGAAACATATGGGACATCTGAAACGTCTGGGACGTTAAGGACATTTGGGACATCTAGGACGTCTGGGACGTCTGGGACGTTAAGGAGATATGGGACATTTAGGACGCCCTGGACATTAGAGACATATGGGACATATGGGATATCTGGGACGTTTGGGACGTTAAGGACAAATGGGACATCTAGGACGTGTGGGACGTCTGGGACGTTAAGGACATATCGGACATTTAGGACGCCCTGGACATTAGGAACATATGGGAGGTCTGGGACCCTTGGAACATTAGGGACATATGGGACATATAGGACATCTGGGACGTCTGGGACGTTATTGACATATGGGACATCTGGGACGTCTGGGACGTTAAAGATATAAGGGACACCTAGAACGTCTGGGACGTTAGGGACATATGGGAGATCTGGGACATTAGGGACATATGGGACTTCTGGGACGTCTGGGACGTTAGGGAGATATAAGACAAATGGGATATCTGGGACGTCTGGGACGTTAAGGATATATGGGACATCTAGGACGTCTGGGACGTTAGGGACATATGGAACATCTGGGACGTTAGGGACATATGGGACATCTGGGACGTCTGGGACGTTAGGGAGATATAGGACATATGGGATATCTGGGACGTCTGGGACGTTAAGGATATATGGGACATCTAGGACGTCTGGGACGTTAGGGAAATATGGGACATCTGGGACGCCTGGGACATTAAGGACATATGGGACATATGGGACATATGGGACGTCTGGGACGTTAGAGACATATGGGACATCTGGGACGTCTGGGACGTTAAGGACATATGGGACATTTAGGACGTCTGGGACGTCTGGGACGTTAAGGACATATGGGACATTTAAGGCGCCTGGGACATTAGGGACATATGGGACATATGGGACATCTGGGACGTCTGGGACGTTATGGACATATGGGACATCTAGGACATCTGGGACGTTAAGGACATATGGGACATCTAGGGCGTCTGGGACGTCTGGGACGTTAAGGACATATGGGACATTTAGGGCGCTTGGGACATTAGGGACACATGGGACATCTGGGACGTCTGGGACGATATGGACATATGGGACATCTAGGACGTCTGGGACGTTAAGGACATATGGGACATCTAGGGAATCTGGGACGTCTGGGACGTTAAGGACATATGGGACATCTAGGACGCCTGGGATATTAAGGACATATGGGACATCTGGGACGTCTGGGACGTTAAGGACATTTGGGACATCTAGGACGTCTGGGAGGTCTGGGACGTTAAGGACATATGGGACATTTGGGACGCCTGGGACATTAGGGACATTTGGAACATATGGGAAATCTGGTACGCCTGGGACATTAGGGATATATGGGACATCTGGGACGCCTGGGACGTTAAGGATAAAAGGGACATCTAGAACGTCTGGGACGTTAGGGACATATGGAACATCCAGGACGTCTGGGGCGTTAAGGACATTTGGGACATCTAAGACGTCTGGGAGGTCTGGGACGTTAAGGACATATGGGACATTAGGGACATTTGGGACATATGGGAGATCTGGGACGAATGGGTGGTACATTAGGGATATATGGGACATATAAGACATCTGGGACGTCTGGGACGTTAGGGACATATGGGACATCTGGGACGCCTGGGACGTTAAGGATATAAGGGACATCTAGAACGTCTGGGACGTTAGGGACATATGGGAGATCTGGGACGTCTGGGACGTTAGGCTCATATAGGACATCTAGGACGTCTGGGACGTTAGGGACATATAGAACATCTGGAACGTTAGGGACATATGGGCCATCTGGGACGTCTGGGACGTTATTGAGATATAGGACATATGGGATATCTGGGACGTCTGGGACGTTAAGGATATATGGGACATCTAGGACGTCTGGGACGTTAGGGACATATGGGACATTTGGGACGCCTGGGACATTACGCACATATGGGACATATGGGACATATGGGACGTCTGGGACGTTTGAGACATATGGGACATCTGGGACGTCTGGGACGTTAAGGACATATGGGACATCTAGGACGTCTGGGATTTCTGAAACTTTAAGTACATATGGGTCATTTAAAACGTCTGGGACATTAGGGACATCTGGGACATATGGGACATCTGGGACGCCTGGAACATTAGGGACATATGAGACATATGGGACATCTGGGACGTCTGACACGTTAGGGACATATGGGACAACCGGGACGTCTGGGACGTTAGGGACATATAGGACATTTAGGACGTCTGAGACGTCTGGGACGTTAGGGACATATGGGACATCTAGGACGTCTGGGATATTAGGGACATATGGGACATTTAGGACGTCTGGGACGTCTGGGACGTTAAGGACATATGGGACGTCTGGGACGTTAGGGACATATGGGACATTTAAGACGTCTGAGACGTCTGGGACGTTAGGGACATATAGGACATCTAGGACGTCTGAGACGTCTGGGACATTAGGGACATATTGGACATTTAGGACGTCTGGGACGTCTAGGACGTTAAGGACATATGGCACGTCTGGGACGTTAGGGACATATGAGACATTTAGGACGTCTGGGATGTTAGGGACATATGAAATATCTAGGACGCCTGGGACATTAGGGACATACGGGACATATGGGACATCTGGGACATATGGGACATCTGGGACGTCTGGGACGTTAGGGACATATGGGACATCTGGGACGTCTGGGACGTTAAGGACATATGGGACATCTAGGAAGTCTGGCACATTAGGGACATATGGGACATCTAATACGCCTGGGACATTAACGATATATAAGACCTTTGGGACATCTGGGACGTCTGGGACGTTAGGGACATATGGCTCATCTGGGACGTCTGGGACGTTAAGGACATATGGGACATCTAGGACGTCTGGGACGTTAGGGACATATGGGACATCTGGGACTTTAGGGACATATGGGACATCTGGGACGTCTGGTACGTTAAGGACATTTGGAACATCTAGGACGTCTGGGAGGTCTGGGACGTTAAGGACATATGGGACATTTAGAATGCCTGGGACATTAGGGACATTTGGGACATATGGGAAATCTGGAACGTCTGGGACGTTAAGGATATAAGGGACATCTAGAACGTCTGGGACGTTAGAGACATATGGGAGATCTGGGACGTCTGGGACGTTAGGGACATATAGGGCATCTAGGACGTCTGGGACGTTAGGGACATATGGAACATCTGGGACGTTAGGGACATATGGGACATCTGGGACATCAGGTACGTTAAGGACATTTGGGACATCTAGGACGTCTGGGAGGTCTGGGACGTTAAGGACATATGGGACATTTAGGATGCCTGGGACATTAGGGACATTTGGGACATATGGGAGATCTGGGACGTCTGGGACGTTAAGGATATAAGGGACATCTAGAACGTCTGGGACGTTAGAGACATATGTTAGATCTGGGACGTCTGGGACGTTAGGGACATATAGGACATCTAGAACGCCTGGGACATTAGGGACATATGGGGCACATTGAACATCTGGTACGTCTGGGACGTTACAGACATATGGGACATCTGGGACGCCTGGGACGTTAAGGACATATTAGGCATTTAGGAGGCCTGGGACATTAGGGACATATGGGACATATGGGATATCTGGGACGTCTGGGACGTCTGGGACGTTAAGGACATATGCTACATTTAGGACGCCCTGGACATTAGGGACATATGGGACATATGGAAGGTCTGGGACGCCTGGGGCATTAGGGACATATGGGACATATAGGACATCTGGGACGTCTGGGACGTTATTGACATATGGGACATCTGGGACGTCTGGGACGTTAAGGATATAAGGGACATCTAGGACGTCTGGGACGTTAGGGACATATGGGAGATCTGGGACGTCTGGGACGTTAGGGACAAATAAGACATCTAGGACGTCTGGGACTTTAGGGACATATGGAACATCTGGGAGGTTAGGGACATATGGGACATCTGGGACGTCTGGCACATTAGGGACATCTAGGACGTCTGGAACATTAGGGACATATGGGACATATGGGATATCTGGGACGTCTGGGGCGTTAGGGACATATGGTACATCTGGGACGTCTGGGACGTTAAGAACATATGGGACATCTAGGACGTCTGTGACGTCTGGGACGTTAAGGACATATGGGACATTTAGGACGCCTGGGACATTAGGGACATAAGATACATATGGGACATTTGGGACGCCTGGGACGTTAGGGACATATAAGACATATGGGACATCTGGGACGTCTGGGACGTTAAGGACATATGGCACGTCTGGGATGCTAGGGACATATGGGACATCTGGGACGTCTGGGACGTTAAGGACATATGGGACATCTAAGACGTCCGGGATGTCTGGGACGTTAAAGACATATGGGACATCTAGGGCGTCTGGGACGTCTGGGACGTTAAGGACATATGGGACATTTACTACGCCTGGGATATTAGGGACATATGGGACATCTGGGACGTCTGGGACGTTAGGGACATATGGGACATCTGGGACGTCTGAAACGTTAAGGACATATGGGACATCTAGGACATCTGGGACGTCTGGGACGTTAGGGACATATGGAACATCTAGGACGCCTGGGACATTAGAAACATATGAAACATATGGGACATCTGGGACGTCTGGGACGGTAAGGACATTTGGGACATCTAGGACGTCTGGGACGTCTGGGACCATAAGGAGATATGGGACATTTAGGACGCCCTGGACATTAGGGACATATGGGACATATGGGAGGTCTGGGACGCCTGGGACATTAGGGACATATGGGACATATAGGACATCTGGGACGTCTGGGACGTTATTGACATATGGGACATCTGAGACGTCTGGAACGTTAAGGATATAAGGGACACCTAAAACGTCTGGGACGTTAGGGACATATGGGAGATCTGGGACGTCTGGGACGTTAGGGGCATATAAGACATCTAGGACGTCTGGGACGTTAAGAAGATATAGGACATATGGGATATCTGGGACGTCTGGGACGTTAAGGATATATGGGACATCTAGGACGTCTGGGACGTTAGGGAAATATGGGACATCTGGGACGCCTGGGACGTTAAGGACATAAGGGACATTTAGGACGTCTGGGACGTCTGGGACGTTAAGGACATACGGGACATTTAGAGCGCCTGGGACATTAGGGACATATGGGACATATGGGACATCTGGGACGTCTGGGACGTTAAGGACATATGGGACATCTAGGACGTCTGGGACGTCTGAAACGTTAAGGACATATGAGACATTTAAAACGTCTGGAACATTAGGGACATATGGGACATATGGGACATCTGGGACGCCTGGGACATTAGGGACATATGAGACATATGGGACATCTGGGACGTCTGGGACGTTAAGGACATAAGGGACATTTAGGACGTCTGGGACGTCTGGGACGTTAAGGACATACGGGACATTTAGGGCGCCTGGGACATTAGGGACATATGGGACATATGGGACATCTGGGACGTCTGGGACGTTAAGGACATATGGGACATCTAGGACGTCTGGGACGTCTGAAACGTTAAGGACATATGAGACATTTAAAACGTCTGGAACATTAGGGACATATGGGACATATGGGACATCTGGGACGCCTGGGACATTAGGGACATATGAGACATATGGGACAACTGGGACGTCTGGTTCGTTAAGGACATATGGGACATCTGGGACGTCTGAGACGTTAGAAACATATGGGACATCTGGTAGGTCTAGGACGTTAGGGACATATAGGACATCTAGGACGTCTGAGACGTCTGGGACGTTAGGGACATATGGGACATCTAGGACTTCTGGGACGTTAGGGACATATGGGACATCTAGGACGTCTGAGACGTCTGGGACGTTAGGGACATATGGGACATCTAGGACGTCTGGGACATTAGGGACAAATGGGACATTTAGGACGTCTGGGACGTCTGGGACGTCAAGGACATATGGGACATCTGGGACGTCTGGGACGTTAGGGACATATGGGACATTTAGGACGTCTGGGACGTTAGGGACATATGGAATATCTAGGAAGCCTGGGACATTAGGGACACATGGGACATATGGGACATCTAGGACGTCTGGGACGTTAAGGACATATGGGACATCTAGAACGTCTGGGACGTCTGGGACGTTAAAGACATATGGGACATTTACTACGCCTGGGATATTAAGGACATATGGGACATCTGGGACGTCTGGGACGTTAGGGACATATGGGACATCTGTGACGTCTGGGACGTTAAGGACATTTGGGACATCTAGGACATCTGGTACGTCTGGGACGTTAGGGACATATGGAACATCCAGGACGCTTGGGGCATTAGAAACATATGAAACTGATGGGACATCTGGGACGTCTGGGACGTTAAGGACATTTGGGACATCTAGGACGTCTGGGAGGTCTGGGACGTTAAGGACATATGGGACATTTAGGACGCCTGGGACATTAGGGACATTTGGGACATATGGGAGATCTGGGACGCCTGGGACATTAGGGATATATGGGACATATAGGACATCTGGGACGTCTGGGACGTTAGGGACATATGGGACATCTGGGACGCCTGGGACGTTAAGGATATAAGGGACATCTAGAACGTCTGGAACGTTAGGGACATATGGGAGATCTGGGACGTCTGGGACGTTAGGGACATATGGGACATCTGGGACGTCTGGGACGTTAGGGACATATGGGACATCTGGGACGTCTGGGACGTTAAGGACATATGGGACATCTAGGACATCTGGAACGTCTGGGACGTTAGGGACATATGGAACATCTAGGACGCCTGGGACATTAGAAACATATGAAACATATGGGACATCTGGGACGTCTGGGACGTTAAGGACATTTGGGACATCTAAGCCGTCTGGGACGTCTGGGACGTTAAGGAGATATGGGACATTTAGGACGCCCTGGACATTAATAACATATGGGACATATGGGATATCTGGGACGTCTGGGACGTTAAGGACAAATGGGACATCTAGGACGTCTGGGACGTCTGGGACGTTAAGGACATATGGGACATTTAGGACGCCCTGGACATTAGGGACATATGGGACATCTGGGACGTCTGGGACTTTAGGGACATATGGGACATCTGGGAGGTCTGGGACGTTAAGGACATATGGGACATTTAGGAGGCCTGGGACATTAGGGACATATGGGACATATGGGATATCTGGGACGTCTGGGACGTTTAGGATATATGGGACATCTAGGACGTCTGGGACGTCTGGGACGTTAAAGACATATGGGTCATTTAGGACGCCCTGGACATTAGGCAATATGGGACATATGGGAGGTTTGGGACGCCTGGGGCATTAGGGACATATGGGACATATAGGACATCTGGGACGTCTGGGACGTTATTGACATATGGGACATCTGGAACGTCTGGGACGGTAAGGATATAAGAGACATCTAGGACGTCTGGGACGTTAGGGACATATGGGAGATCTGGGACGTCTGGGACGTTAGGGACATATAAGACATCTAGGACGTTTGGGACTTTAGGGACATATGGAACATCTGGGACGTTAGGGACATATGGGACATCTGGAACGTCTGGGACGTTAAGGAGGTATAGGACATATAAGATATACTGGGACGTCTGGGACGTTAAGGATATATGGGACATCTAGGACGTCTGGGACATTAGGGACATATGGGACATATGGGACATCTGGGACGTCTGGGACGTTAGGGACATATGGTACATCTAGGACGTCTGGGACGTTAAGGACATATGGGACATTTAGGACGCCTGGGACATTGGGAACATATGGTACATATGGGACATCTGGGACGCCTGGGACGTTAGAGACATATGGGACATATGGGACAACTGGGACGTCTGGGACATTAGTTACATATGGGACATCTGGGACGTCTGGGACGTTAAGGACATATGGGACATCTGGGACGTCTGGGATGCTAGGGACATATGGGACATCTGGGACGTCTGGGACGTTAAGGACATATGGGACATCTAGGACGTCTGGGACGTCTGGGACGTTAAAGACATATGGGACATCTAGGGCGTCTGGGACGTCTGGGACGTTAAGGCCATATGGGACATTTACTACGCCTGGGATATTAGGGACATATGGGACATCTGGGACGTCTGGGACGTTAGGGACATATGGGACATCTGGGACGTCTGGGACGTTAAGGACATATGGAACATCTAGGATATCTAGGACGTCTGGGACGTTAGGAACATATGGAACATCTAGGACGCCTGGGACATTAGAAACATATAAAACATATGGGACATCTGAAACGTCTGGGACGTTAAGGACATTTGGGACATCTAGGACGTCTGGGACGTCTGGGACGTTAAGGAGATATGGGACATTTAGGACGCCCTGGACATTAGGGACATATGGGACATATGGGATATCTGGGACGTCTGGGACGTTAAGGACAAATGGGACATCTAGGACGTCTGGGACGTCTGGGACGTTAAGGACATATGGGACATTTAGGACGCCCTGGACATTAGGGACATATGGGACATATGGGACATCTAGGACGTCTGGGACGTCTGAAACTTTAAGTACATATGGGTCATTTAAAACGTCTGGGACATTAGGGACATATGGGACATATGGGACATCTGGGACGCCTGGAACATTAGGGACATATGAGACATATGGGACATCTGGGACGTCTGGGACGTTAAGGACATATGGGACTTCTGGGACGTCTGGGACGTCTGGGACGTTAAGGACATATGGGACATTTAGGACGCCCTGGACATTAGGGACATATGGGACATATGGGACATCTAGGACGTCTGGGACGTCTGAAACTTTAAGTACATATGGGTCATTTAAAACGTCTGGGACATTAGGGACATATGGGACATATGGGACATCTGGGACGCCTGGAACATTAGGGACATATGAGACATATGGGACGTCTGTGACGTCTGGGACGTTAAGGACATATGGGACATTTAGGACGCCTGGGACATTAGGGACATAAGATACATATGGGACATTTGGGACGCCTGGGACGTTAGGGACATATAAGACATATGGGACATCTGGGACGTCTGGGACGTTAAGGACATATGGCACGTCTGGGATGCTAGGGACATATGGGACATCTGGGACGTCTGGGACGTTAAGGACATATGGGACATCTAAGACGTCCGGGATGTCTGGGACGTTAAAGACATATGGGACATCTAGGGCGTCTGGGACGTCTGGGACGTTAAGGACATATGGGACATTTACTACGCCTGGGATATTAGGGACATATGGGACATCTGGGACGTCTGGGACGTTAGGGACATATGGGACATCTGGGACGTCTGAAACGTTAAGGACATATGGGACATCTAGGACATCTGGGACGTCTGGGACGTTAGGGACATATGGAACATCTAGGACGCCTGGGACATTAGAAACATATGAAACATATGGGACATCTGGGACGTCTGGGACGGTAAGGACATTTGGGACATCTAGGACGTCTGGGACGTCTGGGACCATAAGGAGATATGGGACATTTAGGACGCCCTGGACATTAGGGACATATGGGACATATGGGAGGTCTGGGACGCCTGGGACATTAGGGACATATGGGACATATAGGACATCTGGGACGTCTGGGACGTTATTGACATATGGGACATCTGAGACGTCTGGGACGTTAAGGATATAAGGGACACCTAAAACGTCTGGGACGTTAGGGACATATGGGAGATCTGGGACGTCTGGGACGTTAGGGGCATATAAGACATCTAGGACGTCTGGGACGTTAAGAAGATATAGGACATATGGGATATCTGGGACGTCTGGGACGTTAAGGATATATGGGACATCTAGGACGTCTGGGACGTTAGGGAAATATGGGACATCTGGGACGCCTGGGACGTTAAGGACATAAGGGACATTTAGGACGTCTGGGACGTCTGGGACGTTAAGGACATACGGGACATTTAGGGCGCCTGGGACATTAGGGACATATGGGACATATGGGACATCTGGGACGTCTGGGACGTTAAGGACATATGGGACATCTAGGACGTCTGGGACGTCTGAAACGTTAAGGACATATGAGACATTTAAAACGTCTGGAACATTAGGGACATATGGGACATATGGGACATCTGGGACGCCTGGGACATTAGGGACATATGAGACATATGGGACATCTGGGACGTCTGGGACGTTAAGGACATAAGGGACATTTAGGACGTCTGGGACGTCTGGGACGTTAAGGACATACGGGACATTTAGGGCGCCTGGGACATTAGGGACATATGGGACATATGGGACATCTGGGACGTCTGGGACGTTAAGGACATATGGGACATCTAGGACGTCTGGGACGTCTGAAACGTTAAGGACATATGAGACATTTAAAACGTCTGGAACATTAGGGACATATGGGACATATGGGACATCTGGGACGCCTGGGACATTAGGGACATATGAGACATATGGGACATCTGGGACGTCTGGGTCGTTAAGGACATATGGGACATCTGGGACGTCTGAGACGTTAGAAACATATGGGACATCTGGTAGGTCTAGGACGTTAGGGACATATAGGACATCTAGGACGTCTGAGACGTCTGGGACGTTAGGGACATATGGGACATCTAGGACTTCTGGGACGTTAGGGACATATGGGACATCTAGGACGTCTGAGACGTCTGGGACGTTAGGGACATATGGGACATCTAGGACGTCTGGGACATTAGGGACATATGGGACATTTAGGACGTCTGGGACGTCTGGGACGTCAAGGACATATGGGACATCTGGGACGTCTGGGACGTTAGGGACATATGGGACATTTAGGACGTCTGGGACGTTAGGGACATATGGAATATCTAGGAAGCCTGGGACATTAGGGACACATGGGACATATGGGACATCTAGGACGTCTGGGACGTTAAGGACATATGGGACATCTAGAACGTCTGGGACGTCTGGGACGTTAAAGACATATGGGACATTTACTACGCCTGGGATATTAAGGACATATGGGACATCTGGGACGTCTGGGACGTTAGGGACATATGGGACATCTGTGACGTCTGGGACGTTAAGGACATTTGGGACATCTAGGACATCTGGTACGTCTGGGACGTTAGGGACATATGGAACATCCAGGACGCTTGGGGCATTAGAAACATATGAAACTTATGGGACATCTGGGACGTCTGGGACGTTAAGGACATTTGGGACATCTAGGACGTCTGGGAGGTCTGGGACGTTAAGGACATATGGGACATTTAGGACGCCTGGGACATTAGGGACATTTGGGACATATGGGAGATCTGGGACGCCTGGGACATTAGGGATATATGGGACATATAGGACATCTGGGACGTCTGGGACGTTAGGGACATATGGGACATCTGGGACGCCTGGGACGTTAAGGATATAAGGGACATCTAGAACGTCTGGAACGTTAGGGACATATGGGAGATCTGGGACGTCTGGGACGTTAGGGACATATGGGACATCTGGGACGTCTGGGACGTTAGGGACATATGGGACATCTGGGACGTCTGGGACGTTAAGGACATATGGGACATCTAGGACATCTGAGACGTCTGGGACGTTAGGGACATATGGAACATCTAGGACGCCTGGGACATTAGAAACATATGAAACATATGGGACATCTGGGACGTCTGGGACGTTAAGGACATTTGGGACATCTAAGCCGTCTGGGACGTCTGGGACGTTAAGGAGATATGGGACATTTAGGACGCCCTGGACATTAATAACATATGGGACATATGGGATATCTGGGACGTCTGGGACGTTAAGGACAAATGGGACATCTAGGACGTCTGGGACGTCTGGGACGTTAAGGAGATATGGGACATTTAGGACGCCCTGGACATTAATAACATATGGGACATATGGGATATCTGGGACGTCTGGGACGTTAAGGACAAATGGGACATCTAGGACGTCTGGGACGTCTGGGACGTTAAGGACATATGGGACATTTAGGACGCCCTGGACATTAGGGACATATGGGACATCTGGGACGTCTGGGACGTTAGGGACATATGGGACATCTGGGAGGTCTGGGACGTTAAGGACATATGGGACATTTAGGAGGCCTGGGACATTAGGGACATATGGGACATATGGGATATCTGGGACGTCTGGGACGTTTAGGATATATGGGACATCTAGGACGTCTGGGACGTCTGGGACGTTAAAGACATATGGGTCATTTAGGACGCCCTGGAAATTAGGCAATATGGGACATATGGGAGGTTTGGGACGCCTGGGGCATTAGGGACATATGGGACATATAGGACATCTGGGACGTCTGGGACGTTATTGACATATGGGACATCTGGAACGTCTGGGACGGTAAGGATATAAGAGACATCTAGGACGTCTGGGACGTTAGGGACATATGGGAGATCTGGGACGTCTGGGACGTTAGGGACATATAAGACATCTAGGACGTTTGGGACTTTAGGGACATATGGAACATCTGGGACGTTAGGGACATATGGGACATCTGGAACGTCTGGGACGTTAAGGAGGTATAGGACATATAAGATATACTGGGACGTCTGGGACGTTAAGGATATATGGGACATCTAGGACGTCTGGGACATTAGGGACATATGGGACATATGGGACATCTGGGACGTCTGGGACGTTAGGGACATATGGTACATCTAGGACGTCTGGGACGTTAAGGACATATGGGACATTTAGGACGCCTGGGACATTGGGAACATATGGTACATATGGGACATCTGGGACGCCTGGGACGTTAGAGACATATGGGACATATGGGACAACTGGGACGTCTGGGACATTAGTTACATATGGGACATCTGGGACGTCTGGGACGTTAAGGACATATGGGACATCTGGGACGTCTGGGATGCTAGGGACATATGGGACATCTGGGACGTCTGGGACGTTAAGGACATATGGGACATCTAGGACGTCTGGGACGTCTGGGACGTTAAAGACATATGGGACATCTAGGGCGTCTGGGACGTCTGGGACGTTAAGGACATATGGGACATTTACTACGCCTGGGATATTAGGGACATATGGGACATCTGGGACGTCTGGGACGTTAGGGACATATGGAACATCTAGGACGCCTGGGACATTAGAAACATATGAAACATATGGGACATCTGGGACGTCTGGGACGTTAAGGACATTTGGGACATCTAAGCCGTCTGGGACGTCTGGGACGTTAAGGAGATATGGGACATTTAGGACGCCCTGGACATTAATAACATATGGGACATATGGGATATCTGGGACGTCTGGGACGTTAAGGACAAATGGGACATCTAGGACGTCTGGGACGTCTGGGACGTTAAGGACATATGGGACATTTAGGACGCCCTGGACATTAGGGACATATGGGACATCTGGGACGTCTGGGACGTTAGGGACATATGGGACATCTGGGAGGTCTGGGACGTTAAGGACATATGGGACATTTAGGAGGCCTGGGACATTAGGGACATATGGGACATATGGGATATCTGGGACGTCTGGGACGTTTAGGATATATGGGACATCTAGGACGTCTGGGACGTCTGGGACGTTAAAGACATATGGGTCATTTAGGACGCCCTGGACATTAGGCAATATGGGACATATGGGAGGTTTGGGACGCCTGGGGCATTAGGGACATATGGGACATATAGGACATCTGGGACGTCTGGGACGTTATTGACATATGGGACATCTGGAACGTCTGGGACGGTAAGGATATAAGAGACATCTAGGACGTCTGGGACGTTAGGGACATATGGGAGATCTGGGACGTCTGGGACGTTAGGGACATATAAGACATCTAGGACGTTTGGGACTTTAGGGACATATGGAACATCTGGGACGTTAGGGGACATATGGGACATCTGGAACGTCTGGGACGTTAAGGAGGTATAGGACATATAAGATATACTGGGACGTCTGGGACGTTAAGGATATATGGGACATCTAGGACGTCTGGGACATTAGGGACATATGGGACATATGGGACATCTGGGACGTCTGGGACGTTAGGGACATATGGTACATCTAGGACGTCTGGGACGTTAAGGACATATGGGACATTTAGGACGCCTGGGACATTGGGAACATATGGTACATATGGGACATCTGGGACGCCTGGGACGTTAGAGACATATGGGACATATGGGACAACTGGGACGTCTGGGACATTAGTTACATATGGGACATCTGGGACGTCTGGGACGTTAAGGACATATGGGACATCTGGGACGTCTGGGATGCTAGGGACATATGGGACATCTGGGACGTCTGGGACGTTAAGGACATATGGGACATCTAGGACGTCTGGGACGTCTGGGACGTTAAAGACATATGGGACATCTAGGGCGTCTGGGACGTCTGGGACGTTAAGGACGTATGGGACATTTTCTACGCCTGGGATATTAGGGACATATGGGACATCTGGGACGTCTGGGACGTTAGGGACATATGGGACATCTGGGACGTCTGGGACGTTAAGGACATATGGAACATCTAGGATATCTAGGACGTCTGGGACGTTAGGAACATATGGAACATCTAGGACGCCTGGGACATTAGAAACATATAAAACATATGGGACATCTGAAACGTCTGGGACGTTAAGGACATTTGGGACATCTAGGACGTCTGGGACGTCTGGGACGTTAAGGAGATATGGGACATTTAGGACGCCCTGGACATTAGGGACATATGGGACATATGGGATATCTGGGACGTCTGGGACGTTAAGGACAAATGGGACATCTAGGACGTCTGGGACGTTTGGGACGTTAAGGACATATGGGACATTTAGGACGCCCTGGACATTAGGGACATATGGGACATATGGGACATCTAGGACGTCTGGGACGTCTGAAACTTTAAGTACATATGGGTCATTTAAAACGTCTGGGACATTAGGGACATATGGGACATATGGGACATCTGGGACGCCTGGAACATTAGGGACATATGAGACATATGGGACATCTGGGACGTCTGGGACGTTAAGGACATATGGGACATCTGGGACGTCTGAGACGTTAGGGACATATGGGACATCTGGGACGTCTGGGACGTTAAGGACATATGGGACATCTAGGAAGTCTGGCACATTAGGTACATATGAGACATCTAATACGCCTGGGACATTAAGGATATATAAGACCTTTGGGACATCTGGGACGTCTGGGACGTTAGGGACATATGGCTCATCTGAGACGTCTGGGACGTTAAGGATATAAGGGACACCTAGAACGTCTGGGACGTTGGGGACATATGGGAGATCTGGGACGTCTGGGACGTTAGGGGCATATAAGACATCTAGGACGTCTGGGACGTTAGGGAGATATAGGACATATGGGATATCTGGGACGTCTGGGACGTTAAGGAGATATGGGACATCTAGGACGTCTGGGACGTTAGGGAAATATGGGACATCTGGGACGCCTGGGACATTAAGGACATATGGGACATATGGGACGTCTGGGACGTTAGAGACATATGGGACATCTGGGACGTCTGGGACGTTAAGGACATAAGGGACATTTAGGACGTCTGGGACGTCTGGGACGTTAAGGACATATGGGACATTTAGGGCGCCTGGGACATTAGGGACATATGGGACATATGGGACATCTAGGACGTCTGGGACGTCTGAAACGTTAAGGACATATGAGACATTTAAAACGTCTGGAACATTAGGGACATATGGGACATATGGGACATCTGGGACGCCTGGGACATTAGGGACATATGAGACATATGGGACATCTGGGACGTCTGGGTCGTTAAGGACATATGGGACATCTGGGACGTCTGAGACGTTAGAAACATATGGGACATCTGGTACGTCTAGGACGTTAGGGACATATAGGACATCTAGGACGTCTGAGACGTCTGGGACGTTAGGGACATATGGGACATCTAGGACGTCTGAGACGTCTGGGACGTTAGGGACATATGGGACATCTAGGACGTCTGGGACATTAGGGACATATGGGACATTTAGGACGTCTGGGACGTCTGGGACGTCAAGGACATATGGGACATCTGGGACGTCTGGGACGTTAGGGACATATGGGACATTTAGGACGTCTGGGACGTTAGGGACATATGGAATATCTAGGAAGCCTGGGACATTAGGGACATATGGGACATATGGGACATCTGGGACGTCTGGGACGTTAGGGACATATGAAACATCTGAGACGTCTGGGACGTTAAGGACATATGGGACATTTAGGACGTCTGGGACGTCCGGGACGCTAAGGACATATGGGACATTTAGGACGCCTGGCACATTAGGGACATATGGGACATATGGGACATTTAATACGCCTGGGACATTAGGGATATATAAGACCTTTGGGACATCTGGGACGTCTGGGACGTTAGGGACGTATGGGTCATCTGGGACGTCTGGGACATTAAGGACATATGGGGCATCTAGGACGTGTGGGACTTTAGGGACATATTGGACATCTGGGACGTTAGGAACATATAGGACATCTAGGACGTCTGTGATGTTAGAGATATATGGGACATCTAGGACATCTCGGACGTCTGGGACGTTAAAGACATACGGGACAGCTGAGACGTCTGGGACGTTATGGACATATGGGACATTTGGGACGCATGGGATATTAGGGACATATGGGACATATGCGACATATGGAACGCCTAAGACATTAGGGACATATGGCACATTTAGGAAGGTTTGGACGTTAGAAACATATGGAACATCTAGGACGCCTGGGACATTAGGGACACATAGGACATATGGGTCAACTAGGACGTCTGGGACGTTAAGGACATATGGGACATCTAGGGCGTCTGGGACGTCTGGGACGTTAAGGACATAAGGGACATTTAGGACGTCTGGGACGTCTGGGACGTTAAGGACATATGGGACATTTAGGGCGCCTGGGACATTAGGGACATATGGGACATATAGGACATCTGGGACGTCTGGGACGTTAAGGACATATGGGACATCTAGGACGTCTGGGACGTCTGAAACGTTAAGGACATATGAGACATTTAAAACGTCTGTAACATTAGGGACATATGGGACATATGGGACATCTGGGACGCCTGGGACATTAGGGACATATGAGACATATGGGACATGTGGGACGTCTGGGTCGTTAAGGACATATGGGACATCTGGGACGTCTGAGACGTTAGAAACATATGGGACATCTGGTACGTCTAGGACGTTAGGGACATATAGGACATCTAGGACGTCTGAGACGTCTGGGACGTTAGGGACATATGGGACATCTAAGACGTCTGGGACGTTAGGGACATATGGGACATCTAGGACGTCTGAGACGTCTGGGACGTTAGGGACATATGGGACATCTAGGACGTCTGGGACATTAGGGACATATGGGACATTTAGGACGTCTGGGACGTCTGGGACGTCAAGGACATATGGGACATCTGGGACGTCTGGGACGTTAGGGACATATGGGACATTTAGGACGTCTGGGACGTTAGGGACATATGGAATATCTAGGAAGCCTGGGACATTAGGGACATATGGGACATATGGGACATCTGGGACGTCTGGGACGTTAGGGACATATGAAACATCTGGGACGTCTGGGACGTTAAGGACATATGGGACATTTAGGACGTCTGGGACGTCCGGGACGTTAAGGACATATGGGACATTTAGGACGCCTGGCACATTAGAGACATATGGGACATATGGGACATTTAATACGCCTGGGACATTAGGGATATATAAGACCTTTGGGACAACTGGGACGTCTGGGACGTTAGGGACGTATGGGTCATCTGGGACGTCTGGGACATTAAGGACATATGGGGCATCTAGGACGTCTGGGACTTTAGGGACATATTGGACATCTGGGACGTTAGGAACATATAGGACATCTAGGACGTCTCTGATGTTAGAGATATATGGGACATCTAGGACATCTCGGACGTCTGGGACGTTAAAGACATACGGGACAGCTGAGACGTCTGGGACGTTATGGACATATGGGACATTTGGGACGCATGGGATATTAGGGACATATGGGACATATGCGACATATGGAACGCCTAAGACATTAGGGACATATGGCACATTTAGGACGGTTTGGACGTTAGAAACATATGGAACATCTAGGACGCCTGGGACATTAGGGACACATAGGACATATGGGACATCTAGGACGTCTGGGACGTTAAGGACATATGGGACATCTAGGGCGTCTGGGACGTCTGGGACGTTAAGGACATATAGGACATTTACTACGCCTGGGATATTAAGGACATATGGGACATCTGGGACGTCTGGGACGTTAGGGACATATGGGACATCTGTGACGCATGGGATATTAGGGACATATGGGACATATGCGACATATGGGACATATGCGACATATGGGACGCCTGAGACATTAAGGACATATGGCACATTTAGGACGGTTTGGACGTTAGAAACATATGGAACATCTAGGACGCCTGGGACATTATAGACACATGGGACATATGGGACATCTAGGACGTCTGGGACGTTAAGGACATATGGGACATCTAGAACGTCTGGGACGTCTGGGACGTTAAGGACATATGGGACATTTACTACGCCTGGGATATTAAGGACATATGGGACATCTGGGACGTCTGGGACGTTAGGGACATATGGGACATCTGTGACGTCTGGGACGTTAAGGACATTTGTGACATCTAGGACATCTGGTACGTCTGGGACGTTAGGGACATATGGAACATCCAGGACGCTTGGGGCATTAGAAACATATGAAACTTATGGGACATCTGGGACGTCTGAGACGTTAAGGACATTTGGGACATCTAGGACGTCTGGGAGGTCTGGGACGTTAAGGACATATGGGACATTTAGGACGCCTGGGACATTAGGGACATTTGGGACATATGGGAGATCTGGGACGCCTGGGACATTAGGGATATATGGGACATTTAGGACATCTGGGACGTCTGGGACGTTAGGGACATATGGGACATCTGGGACGCCTGGGACGTTAAGGATATAAGGGACATCTAGAACGTCTGGAACGTTAGGGACATATGGGAGATCTGGGACGTCTGAGACGTTAGGGACACATGGGACATCTGGGACGTCTGGGACGTTAGGGACATATGGGACATCTGGGACGTCTGGGACGTTAAGGACATATGTGACATCTAGGACATCTGGGACGTCTGGGACGTTAGGGACATATGGAACATCTAGGACGCCTGGGACATTAGAAACTTATGAAACATATGGGACATCTGGGACGTCTGGGACGTTAAGGACATTTGGGACATCTAGGCCGTCTGGGACGTCTGGGACGTTAAGGAGATATGGGACATTTAGGACGCCCTGGACATTAGGGACATATGGGACATCTGGGATGTCTGGGACGTTAGGGACATATGGGACATCTGGGACGTCTGGTACGTTAAGGACATTTGGGACATCTAGGACGTCTGGGAGGTCTGGGACGTTAAGGACATATGGGACATTTAGGAGGCCTGGGACATTAGGGACATATGGGACATATGGGATATCTGGGACGTCTGGGACGTGTAGGATATATGGGACATCTAGGACGTCTGGGACGACTGGGACGTTAAGGACATATGGGACATCTAGGACATCTGGGACGTCTGGGACGTTAGGGACATATGGAACATCTAGGACGCCTGGGACATTTGAAACATATGAAACATATGGGACATCTGGGACGTCTGGGACGTTAAGGACAAATGGGACATCTAGGACGTCTGGGAAGTCTGGGACGTTAAGGACATATGGGACATTTAGGACGCCCTGGACATTAGGGACATATGGGACATCTGGGACGTCTGGGACGTTAGGGACATATGGGACATCTGGGACGTCTGGTACGTTAAGGACATTTGGGACATCTAGGACGTCTGAGAGGTCTGGGACGTTAAGGACATATGGGACATTTAGGAGGCCTGGGACATTAGGGACATATGGGACATATGGGATATCTGGGACGTCTGGGACGTTTAGGATATATGGGACATCTAGGACGTCTGGGACGTCTGGGACGTTAAGGACATATGGGACATTTAGGACGCCCTGGACATTAGGCAATATGGGACATATGGGAGGTTTGGGACGCCTGGGGCATTAGGGACATATGGGACATATAGGACATCTAAGACGTCTGGGACGTTATTGACATATGGGACATCTGGGACGTCTGGGACGGTAAGGATATAAGGGACATCTAGGGCGTCTGGGACGTTAGGGACATATGGGAGATCTGGGACGTCTGGGACGTTAGGGACATATAAGGCATCTAGGACGTTTGGGACTTTAGGGACATATGGAACATCTGGGACGTTAGGGACATATGGGACATCTGGAACGTCTGGGACGTTAAGGAGGTATAGGACATATAAGTTATACTGGGACGTCTGGGACGTTAAGGATATATGGGACATCTAGGACGTCTGGGACATTAGGGACATATGGGACATATGGGACATCTGGGACGTCTGGGACGTTAGGGACATATGGTACATCTAGGACGTCTGGGACGTTAAGAACATATGGGACATTTAGGACGCCTGGGACATTGGGAACATATGGGACATATGGGACATCTGGGACGCCTGGGACGTTAGAGACATATGGGACATATGGGAAAACTGGGACGTCTGGGACATTAGTTACATATGGGACATCTGGGACGTCTGGGACGTTAAGGACATATGGGACATCTGGGACGTCTGGGATGCTAGGGACATATGGGACATCTGGGACGTCTGGGACGTTAAGGACATATGGGACATCTAGGACGTCTGGGACGTCTGGGACGCTAAAGACATATGGGACATCTAGGGCGTCTGGGACGTCTGGGACGTTAAGGACATATGGGACATTTACTACGCCTGGGATATTAGGGACATATGGGACATCTGGGACGTCTGGGACGTTAGGGACATATAGGACATCTGGGACGTCTGGGACGTTAAGGACATATGGAACATCTAGGATATCTAGGACGTCTGGGACGTTAGGGACATATGGAACATCTAGGGCGCCTGGGACATTAGAAACATATAAAACATATGGGACATCTGAAACGTCTGGGACGTTAAGGACATTTGGGACATCTAGGACGTCTGGGACGTCTGGGACGTTAAGGAGATATGGGACATTTGGGACGCCCTGGACATTAGGGACATATGGGACATATGGGATATCTGGGACGTCTGGGACGTTAAGGACAAATGGGACATCTAGGACGTCTGGGACGTCTGGGACGTTAAGGACATATGGGACATTTAGGACGCCCTGGACATTAGGGACATATGGGACATATAAGAGGTCTGGGACGCCTGGGACATTAGGGACATATGGGACATATAGGACATCTGGGACGTCTGGGACGTTATTGACATATGGGGCATCTGGGACGTCTGGGACGTTAAAGATATAAAGGACAACTAGAACGTCTGGGACGTTAGAGACATATGGGAGATCTGGGACGTTAAGGACATATGGGACATTTACTACGCCTGGGATATTAAGGACATATGGGACATCTGGGACGTCTGGGACGTTAAAGACATATGGGACATCTGTGACGTCTGGAACGTTAAGGACATATGGGACATCTAGGACATCTGGTACGTCTGGGACGTTAGGGACATATGGAACATCCAGGGCGCCTGGGGCATTAGAAACATATGAAACATATGGGACATCTGGGACGTCTGGGACGTTAAGGACATTTGGGACATCTAGGACGTCTGGGAGGTCTGGGACGTTAAGGACATATGGGATATTTAGGACGCCTGGGACGTTAAGGATATAAGGGACATCTAGAACGTCTGGGACGTTAGGGACATATGGGAGATCTGGGACGTCTGGGACGTTAGGGACATATGGGAGATCTGGGACGTCTGGGACGTTAGGGACATATAGGACATCTAGGACGTCTTGGACGTTAGGGACATATGGAACATCTGGGATGTTAGGGACATATGGGACATCTGGGACGTCTGGGACGTTATTGAGGTATAGGACATATGGGATATCTGGGACGTCTGGGACATTAGTGATATGTGGGACATATAGGACATCTGGGACGTCTGGGACGTTAGGGACATATGGGACATCTTGGACGCCTGGGACGTTAAGGATATAAGGGACATCTAGAACGTCTGGGACGTTAGGGACATATGGGAGATCTGGGACGCCTGGGACATTAGGGATATGTGGGACATATAGGACATCTGGGACGTCTGGGACGTTAGGGACATATGGGACATCTTGGACGCCTGGGACGTTAAGGATATAAGGGACATCTAGAACGTCTGGGACGTTAGGGACATATGGGAGATCTGGGACGTCTGGGACGTTAGGGACATATAGGACATCTAGGACGTCTGGGACGGTAGGGACATATGGAACATCTGGGATGTTAGGGACATATGGGACATCTGGGACGTCTGGGACGTTATTGAGATATAGGACATATGGGATATCTGGGACGTCTGGGACGTTAAGGATATATGGGGCATCTAGGACGTTTGGGACGTTAGGGACATATGGGACATTTGGGGCGCCTGGGACATTAAGCACATATGGGACATATGGGACATATGGGACGTCTGGGACGTTAGAGACATATGGGACATCTGGGACGTCTGGGACGTTAAGGACATATGTCACATCTAGGACGTCTGGGACGTCTGGGACGTTAAGGACATATGGGACATTTAGGGCGCCTGGAACATTAGGGACATATGGGACATATGGGACATCTGGGACGTCTGGGACGTTAAGGACATATGGGACATCTAGGACGTCTGGGACATTAGGGACATATGGGACATATGGGACATCTGGGACGCCTTAAACATTAGGGACATATGAGACATATGAGACATCTGGGACGTCTGGGACGTTAAGGACATATGGGACATCTGGGACGTCTGAGACGTTAGGGACATATGGGACATCTGGGACGTCTGGGACGTTAGGGACATATAGGACATCTAGGACGTCTGAGACGTCTGGGACGTTAGGGACATATGGGACATCTAGGACGTCAGAGACGTCTGGGACATTAGGGACATATGGGACATTTAGGACGTCTGGGACGTCTGGGACGTTAAGGATATATGGGACGTCTGGGACGTTAGGGACATATGGGACATTTAGGACGTCTGAGACGTCTGGGAAGTTAGGGACATATAGGACATCTAGGACGTCAGAGACGTCTGGGATATTAGGGACATATGGGACATTTAGGACGTCTGGGACGTCTGGGACGTAAAGGATATATGGGACGTCTGGGACGTTAGGGACATATGGGACATTTAGGACGTCTGAGACGTCTGGGACGTTAAGGACATATGGGACGTCTGGGAAGTTAGGGACATATGGGACATTTAGGACGTCTGAGACGTCTGGGACGTTAGGGACATATAGGACATCTAGGACGTCAGAGACGTCTGAGACATTAGGGACATATGGGACATTTAGGACGTCTGGGACGTCTGGGACGTTAAGGATATATGGGACGTCTGGGACGTTAGGGACATATGGGACATTTAGGACGTCTGGGACGTTAGGGACATATGGAATATCTAGGACGCCTGGAACATTAGGGACATAAGGGACATATGGGACATCTGGGACGTCTGGGACGTTAGGGACACATGGGACATCTGGGACGTCTGGGACGTTAAGGACATATGGGACATCTAGGAAGTCTGGCACATTAGGGACATATGGGACATCTAATACGCCTGGGACATTAAGGATATATAAGACCTTTGGGACATCTGGGACGTCTGGGACGTTAGGGACATATGGCTCATCTGGGACGTCTGGGACGTTAAGGACATATGGGACATCTAGGACGTCTGGGACGTTAGGGACATATGGGACATCTGGGACGTCTGGGACTTTAGGGACATATGGGACATCTGGGACGTCTGGTACGTTAAGGACATTTGGGACATCTAGGACGTCTGGGAGGTCTGGGACGTTAAGGACATGTGGGACATTTAGGATGCCTGGGACATTAGGGACATTTGGGACATATGGGAGATCTGGGACGTCTGGG
Source organism: Agriotes lineatus (assembly GCA_940337035.1). Taxonomy (NCBI): domain Eukaryota; kingdom Metazoa; phylum Arthropoda; class Insecta; order Coleoptera; family Elateridae; genus Agriotes; species Agriotes lineatus. Next base: position 76,492 of record CALNHX010007254.1, read on the forward strand.
ACGTTAGGGACATATAGGACATCTAGGACGTCTGGGACGTTAGGGACATATGGAACATCTGGGACGTTAGGGACATATGGGACATCTGGAACGTCTGGGACGTTTTTGAGATATAGGACACATGGGATATCTGGGACGTCTGGGACGTTAAGGATATATGGGACATCTAGGACGTCTGGGACGTTAGGGACATATGGGACATTTGGGACGTCTGGGACATTAAGGACATATGGGACATTTGGGACATATGGGACGTCTGGGACGTTAGAGA